>JAWPHD010020853.1:0-30227 GCA_037043455.1 Cyrtodaria siliqua | reverse complement strand
AGAACTGAATATATATGCTGTAGAAACTGAATATATATGTGTAAGAACTGAATATATATGCGTAAGAACTGAATATATATGCGTAAGACCGGAATATATATGCGTAAGAACGGAATATATATGTGTAAGAACTGAATATATATGCGTATGAACTGAATATATATGCGTAAGAACGGAATATATATCTGTAAGAACTGAATATATATATGTAAGAACTGAATATATATGTGTAAGTACTGAATATATATGTGTAAGAACAGAATATATATGTGTAAGAACTGAATATATATGTGTAAGAACTGAATATATATGTGTAAGAACTGAATATATGTGTAAGAACTGAATATATGTGTAAGAACTGAATATATATGTGTAAGAACTGAATATATACGCGTAAGAACTGAATATATATGCGTATGAACTGAATATATATGCGCAAGGACTGAATATATATGCGTAAGAACTGAATATATATGCGTAAGAAATGAATATATATGCGTAAGAACGGAATATATATCTGTAAGAACTGAATATATATGCGTAAGAACTGAATATATATGCGTAAGAACTGAATATATATGCGTAAAAACTGAATATATATGCGTAGGAACTGAATATATATGCGTAAGAACTGAATATATATGCGTAAGAACTGAATATATATGCGTAAGAACTGAATATATATGCGTAAGAACTGAATATATATGCGTAAAAACTGAATATATATGCGTAGGAACTGAATATATATGCGTAAGAACTGAATATATATGCGTAAGAACTGAATATATATGCGTAAGAACTGAATATATATGCGTAAGAAATGAATATATATGCGTAAGAACGGAATATATATGTGTAAGAACTGAATATAAATGTTTAAGAACTGAATATATATGCGTAAAAACTGAATATATATGCGTAGGAACTGAATATATAGGCGGAAGAACTGAATATATATGCGTAAGAACTGAATATATATGCGTAAGAACTGAATATATATGCGAAAGAAATGAATATATATGCGTAAGAACTGAATATATATGTTTAAGAACTGAATATATATGTGTAAGAACTGAATATATATGGGTAAGAACGGAATATATATCTGTAAGAACGGAATATATATGTGTAAGAACTGAATATATATGTGTAAGAACTGCATATATATGTGTAAGAACTGAATATATATATGTAGGAACTGAATATATATGCGTAAGAACTGAATATATATGCGTAGGAACTGAATATATATGCGTAAGAACTGAATATATATGCGTAAGAACTGAATATATAAGTGTAAGAACTGAATATATATGTGTAAGAACTGAATATATATGTGTAAGAACTGAATATATATGGGTAAAAACGGAATATATATGCGTAGAAACTGAATATATATCCGTAAGAACTGAATATATATGCGTAAAAACTGAGTATATAAGCGTAGGAACTGAATATATATGCGTAAGAACTGAATATATATTCGTAAGAACGGAATATATGTTTAAGAACTGAATATATATGCGTACGAACTGAATATATATGCGTAAGAACTGAATATATATGCGTAAGAACTAAATATATATGCGTAAGAACGGAATATATATGCGTAAGAACTGAATATATATATGTAAGAACTGAATATATATGCGTAAGAAGTGAATATATATGGGTAAGAACTGAATTTATATGTGTAAGAACTGAATATATATGCGTAAGAACGGAATATATATGCATAAAAACTGAATATATATGCGTAGGAACTGAATATATGCGTAAGAACTGAATATATATGCGTAAGAACTGAATATATATGCGTAAGAACTGAATATATATGCGTAAGAAATGAATATATATGCGTAAGAACGGAATATATATCTGTAAGAACTGAATATATATGTGTAAGAACTGAATATATATGGGTAAGAACTGAATATATATATGTAAGAACTGAATATATATGCGTAAGAACTGAATATATATGTGTAAGAACTGAATATATATGCGTAAGAACTGAATATATATGCGTAGGAACTGAATATATATGCGTAAGAACGGAATATATATGCATAAAAACTGAATATATATGCGTAGGAACTGAATATATGCGTAAGAACTGAATATATATGCGTAAGAACGGAATATATATGTGTAAGAACTGAATATATATGTGTAAGAACTGAATATATGTGTGTAAGAACTGAATATATATGGGTAAGAACGGAATATATATGCGTAGAAACTGAATATATATGCGTCAGAACTGAATATATATGCGTAAGAACTGAATATATATGCGTAAGAACTGAATATATATGCGTAATAAGGGAATATATATGTGTAAGAACTGAATATATATGTGTAAGAACTGTAGAACTAAATATATATGTGTAAGAACTGAATATATATGTGTAATAACAGAATATATATGTGTAAGAACTGAATATATATGTGTAAGAACTGAATATATATGTGTAAGAACTGAATATATGTGTAAGAACTGAATATATGTGTAAGAACTGAATATATATGTGTAAGAACTGAATATATATGCGTAAGAACTGAATATATATGCGTATGAACTGAATATATATGCGTAAGAACTGAATATATATGCGTAAGAACTGAATATATATGCGTAAGAACTGAATATATATGCGTAAGAACTGAATATATATGCGTAGAAACTGAATATATATTCGAACGAACGGAATATATATACGTTAGAACGGAATATATATCTGTAAGAAC
Source organism: Cyrtodaria siliqua (assembly GCA_037043455.1). Classification (NCBI taxonomy): domain Eukaryota; kingdom Metazoa; phylum Mollusca; class Bivalvia; order Adapedonta; family Hiatellidae; genus Cyrtodaria; species Cyrtodaria siliqua. The sequence goes on along the minus strand of JAWPHD010020853.1, from coordinate 27,476 downwards.
GGAATATATATGTGTAAGAACTGAATATATATGTGTAATAACTGAATATATATGCGTAAGAACTGAATATATATGTGTAAGATCAGAATATATATGTGTAAGAACTGAATATATATGCATAAGAACTGAATATTTATGCGTAGGAACTGAATATATATGCGTAAGAACTGAATATATATGCGTAAGTACTGAATATATATGCGTAAGAAATGAATATATATGCGTAAGAACTGAATATATATGTGTAAGAACTGAATATATATGTGTAAGAACTGAATATATATGTGTAAGAACTGAATATATATGCGTAAGAACGGAATATATATGTGTAAGAACTGAATATATATGTGTAAAAACTGAATATTTATGCGTAAGAACTGAATATATATGCGTAAGAAATGAATATATATGCGTAAGAACTGAATATATATGTGTAAGAACTGAATATATATGTGTAAGAACTGAATATATATGTGTAAGAACTGGATATATATGCCTAAGAACGGAATATACATGTGTAAGAACTGAATATATTTGCGTAAGAACTGAATATATATGTGTAAGATCAGAATATATATGTGTAAGAACTGAATATATATGTGTAAGAACTGAATATATATGCGTAGGAACTGAATATATATCCGTAAGAACTGAATATATATGCGTAAGAACTGAATATATATGCGTAAGAAATGAATATATATGAGTACGAACGGAATATATATGTGTCAGAACTGAATATATATGTTTAAAAAATGAATATATATGTGTAAGAACTGAACATATATGGGTAAGACGGAATATATATGTGTAAGAACTGAATATATATGTGTAAGAACTGAATATATATGTGTAAGAACTGAATATATATATGTAGGAACTGAATATATATGCGTAAGAACTGAATATATATGCGTAGGAACTGAATATATATGCGTAAGAACTGAATATATATGCGTAAGAACTGAATATATATGTGTAAGAACTGAATATGTATGTGTAAGAACTGAAAATATATGGTTAAAAACGGAATATATATGCGTAGAAACTGAATATATATGCGTAAGAACTGAATATATATGCGTAAAAACTGAATATATATGCGTAAGAACTGAATATATATGCGTACGAACTGAATATATATGCGTAAGAACGGAATATATATATGTGTAAGAACTGAATATATATGCGTACGAACTGAATATATATGCGTAAGAACGGAATATATATCTGTAAGAACTGAATATATATATGTAAGAACTGAATATATATGTGTAAGAACTGAATATATATGTGTAAGAACTGAATATATATGCGTAAGAACGGAATATATATGCATAAAAACTGAATATATATACCTAGGAACTGAATATATGCGTAAGAACTGAATATATATGCGTAAGAACGGAATATATATGTGTAAGAACTGAATATATATGTGTAAGAACTGAATATATATGGGTAAGAACGGAATATATATGCGTAGAAACTGAATATATATGCGTAAGAACTGAATATATATGCGTAAGAACTGAATATATATGCGTAAGAACTGAATATATATGCGTAGGAACTGAATATATATGCGTAAAAACTGAATATATATGCGTAAGAAATGAATATATAAGCGTAAGAACTGAATATATATGTGTAAGAACTGAATATATATGTGTAAGAACTGAATATATATGCGTACGAACTGAATATATATGCGTAAGAACGGAATATATATCTGTAAGAACTGAATATATATATGTAAGAACTGAATATATACGTGTAAGAACTGAATATATATGTGTAAGAACTGAATATATGTGTAAGAACTGAATATATGTGTAAGAACTGAATATATATGTGTAAGAACTGAATATATATGCGTAAGAACTGAATATATATGCGTATGAACTGAATATATATGCGTAAGAACTGAATATATATGCGTAAGAACTGAATATATATGCGTAAGAAATGAATATATATGCGTAAGAACGGAATATATATGTGTAAGAACTGAATATATATGTGTAAGAACTGAATATATATGTGTAAGAACTGAATATATATGGGTACGAACGGAATATATATGAGTAGAAACTGAATATACATGCGTAAGAACTGAATATATATGCGTAAGAACTGAATTATATGCGTAATAACTGAATATATATGCGTAGAAACTTAATATATATGCGAACGAACGGAATATATATGCGTTAGAACGGAATATATATCTGTAAGAACGGAATATATATATGTAAGAACTGAATATATATGTATAAGAACTGAATATATATGCGTAAGAACTGAATATATATGTGTAAGATCAGAATATATATGTTTAAGAACTGAATATATATGTGTAAGATCAGAATATATATGCGTAAGAACTGAATATATATGCGTAAGAACTGAATATATATGCGAAAGAAGTGAATATATATGAGTACTAACGGAATATATATGTGTAAGAACTTAATATATATGCGTAAGAACTGAATATATATGTGTAAGAACTGAATATATATGCGCAAGAACGGAATATATATGTGTAAGAACTGAATATATATGTGTAAAAACTGAATATTTATGCGTAAGAACTGAATATATATGCGTAAGAAATGAATATATATGCGTAAGAACTGAATATATATATGTAAGAACTGAATATATATGTGTAAGAACTGAATATATATGTGTAAGAACTGGATATATATGCCTAAGAACGGAATATATATGTGTAAGAACTGAATATATTTGCGTAAGAACTGAATATATATGTGTAAGATCAGAATATATATGTGTAAGAACTGAATATATATGTGTAAGAACTGAATATATATGCGTAGGAACTGAATATATATCCGTAAGAACTGAATATATATGCGTAAGAACTGAATATATATGCGTAAGAAATGAATATATATGAGTACGAACGGAATATATATGTGTCAGAACTGAATATATATGTTTAAGAACTGAATATATATGTGTAAGAACTGAACATATATGGGTAAGACGGAATATATATGTGTAAGAACTGAATATATATGTGTAAGAACTGAATATATATGTGTAAGAACTGAATATATATATGTAGGAACTGAATATATATGCGTAAGAACTGAATATATATGCGTAGGAACTGAATATATATGTGTAAGAACTGAATATATATGCGTAAGAACTGAATATATATGTGTAAGAACTGAATATATATGTGTAAGAACTGAATATATATGGGTAAAAACGGAATATATATGCGTAGAAACTGAATATATATGCGTAAGAACTGAATATATATGCGTAAAAACTGAATATATATGCGTAAGAACTGAATATATATGCGTACGAACTGAATATATATGCGTAAGAACGGAATATATATATGTGTAAGAAATGAATATATATGCGTACGAACTGAATATATATGCGTAAGAACGGAATATATATCTGTAAGAACTGAATATACATATGTAAGAACTGAATATATATGTGTAAGAACTGAATATATATGTGTAAGAACTGAATATATATGCGTAAGAACGGAATATATATGCATAAAAACTGAATATATATACCTAGGAACTGAATATATGCGTAAGAACTGAATATATATGCGTAAGAACGGAATATATATGTGTAAGAACTGAATATATATGTGTAAGAACTAAATATATATGGGTAAGAACGGAATATATATGCGTAGAAACTGAATATATATGCGTAAGAACTGAATATATATGCGTAAGAACTGAATATATATGCGTAAGAACTGAATATATATGCGTAGGAACTGAATATATATGCGTAAAAACTGAATATATATGCGTAAGATATGAATATATAAGCGTAAGAACTGAATATATATGTGTAAGAACTGAATATATATGTGTAAGAACTGAATATATATGCGTACGAACTGAATATATATGCGTAAGAACGGAATATATATCTGTAAGAACTGAATATATATATGTAAGAACTGAATATATACGTGTAAGAACTGAATATATATGTGTAAGAACTGAATATATATGTGTAAGAACTGAATATATGTGTAAGAACTGAATATATGTGTAAGAACTGAATATATATGTGTAAGAACTGAATATATATGCGTAAGAACTGAATATATATGCGTATGAACTGAATATATATGCGTAAGAACTGAATATATATGCGTAAGAACTGAATATATATGCGTAAGAAATGAATATATATGCGTAAGAACGGAATATATATGTGTAAGAACTGAATATATATGTGTAAGAACTGAATATATATGTGTAAGAACTGAATATATATGGGTACGAATGGAATATATATGCGTAGAAACTGAATATACATGCGTAAGAACTGAATATATATGCGTAAGAACTGAATATATATGCGTAATAACTAAATATATATGCGTAGACACTTAATATATATGCGAACGAACGGAATATATATGCGTTAGAACGGAATATATATCTGTAAGAACGGAATATATATATGTAAGAACTGAATATATATGTATAAGAACTGAATATATATGCGTAAGAACTGAATATATATGTGTAAGATCAGAATATATATGTTTAAGAACTGAATATATATGTGTAAGATCAGAATATATATGCGTAAGAACTGAATATATATGCGTAAGAACTGAATATATATGCGAAAGAAGTGAATATATATGAGTACTAACGGAATATATATGTGTAAGAACTTAATATATATGCGTAAGAACTGAATATATATGTGTAAGAACTGAAAATATATGGGTAAGAACGGAATATATATCTGTAAGAACGGAATATATATGTGTAAGAACTGAATATATATGTGTAAGAACTGAATATATATGTGTAAGAACTGAATATATATATGTAGGAACTGAATATATATGCGTAAGAACTGAATATATATGCTTAGGAACTGAATATATATGCGTAAGAACTGAATATTTATGTGTTACAACTGAATATATAAGTGTAAGAACTGAATATATATGTGTAAGAACTGAATATATATGTGTAAGAACTGAATATATATGGGTAAAAACGGAATATATATGCGTAGAAACTGAATATATATGCGTAAGTACTGAATTTATATGCGTAAAAACTGAATATATATGCGTAAGAACTGAATATATATGCGTAAGAACTGAATATATATGCGTAAGAAGGGAATATATATGTGTAAGAACTAAATATATATGCGTACGAACTGAATATATATGCGTAAGAACTGAATATATCTGCGTAAGAACTGAATATATATGCGTAATAACGGAATATATATGCGTAAGAACGGAAAATATATGCGTAAAAACTGAATATATATGCGTAAGAACGGAATATATATGAGTAAAAACCGAATATATATGCGTAGGAACTGAATATATATGCGTAAGAACTGAATATATATGTGTAAGAACTGAATATATATGTGTAAGAACTGAATATATATGGGTAAGAACGGAATATATATGCGTAGAAACTGAATATATATGCGTAAGAACTGAATATATGCTTAAGAACTAAATATATATGCGTAAGAGCTGACTATATATGCGTAAGAACTGAATATAGAAGTGTAAGAACTGAATATATATGTGTAAGAACTGAATATATATGTGTAAGAACGGAATATATATGTGTAAGAACTGAATATATATGTGTAATAACAGAATATATATGTGTAAAAACTGAATATATATGTGTAAGAACTGAATATATGTGTAAGAACTGAATATATGTTTAGAACTGAATATATATGTGTAAGAACTGAATATATATGCGTAAGAACAGAATATATATGCGTAGAAACTGAATATATATTCGAACGAACGGAATATATATCCGTTAGAACGGAATATATATCTGTAAGAACGGAATATATATGTGTAAAAACTGAATATATATGTGTAAGAACTGAATATATATGCGTAAGAACTGAATATATATGTGTAAGATCAGAATATATATGTGTAAGAACTGAATATATATGCATAAGAACTGAATATTTATGCGTAGGAACTGAATATATATGCGTAAGAACTGAATATATATGCGTAAGAACTGAATATATATGCGTAAGAAATGAATATATATGCGTAAGAACTGAATATATATGTGTAAGAACTGAATATATATGTGTAAGAACTGAATATATATGTGTAAGAACTGAATATATATGCGTAAGAACGGAATATATATGTGTAAGAACTGAATATATATGTGTAAAAACTGAATATATATGCGTAAGAACTGAATATATATGCGTAAGAAATGAATATATATGCGTAAGAACTGAATATATATGTGTAAGAACTGAATATATATGTGTAAGAACTGGATATATATGCGTAAGAACGGAATATATATGTGTAAGAACTGAATATATTTGCGTAAGAACTGAATATATATGTGTAAGATCAGAATATATATGTGTAAGAACTGAATATATATGCGTAAGAACTGAATATATATGCGTAGGAACTGAATATATATCCGTAAGAACTGAATATATATGCGTAAGAACTGAATATATATGCGTAAGAAATGAATATATATGAGTACGAACGGAATATATATGTGTCAGAACTGAATATATATGTTTAAGAACTGAATATATATGTGTAAGAACTGAACATATATGGGTAAGAACGGAATATATATGTGTAAGAACTGAATATATATGTGTAAGAACTGAATATATATGTATAAGAACTGAATATATATATGTAGGAACTGAATATATATGCGTAAGAACTGAATATATATGCGTAGGAACTGAATATATATGCGTAAGAACTGAATATATATGCGTAAGAACTGAATATATATGTGTAAGAACTGAATATATATGTGTAAGAACTGAATATATATGGGTAAAAACGGAATATATATGCGTAAAAACTGAATATATATGCGTAAGAACTGAATATATATGCGTAAAAACTGAATATATATGCGTAAGAACTGAATATATATGCGTACGAACTGAATATATATGCGTAAGAACGGAATATATATATGTGTAAGAACTGAATATATATGCGTACGAACTGAATATATATGCGTAAGAACGGAATATATATCTGTAAGAACTGAATATATATATGTAAGAACTGAATATATATGTGTAAGAACTGAATATATATGTGTAAGAACTGAATATATATGCGTAAGAACGGAATATATATGCATAAAAACTGAATATATATACCTAGGAACTGAATATATGCGTAAGAACTGAATTTATATTCTTAACAACGGAATATATATGTGTAAGAACTGAATATATATGTGTAAGAACTGAATATATATGGGTAAGAACGGAATATATATGCGTAGAAACTGAATATATATGCGTAAGAACTGAATATATATGCGTAAGAACTGAATATATATGCGTAAGAACTGAATATATATGCGTAGGAACTGAATATATATGCGTAAAAACTGAATATATATGCCTAAGAAATGAATATATATGCGTAAGAACTGAATATATATGTGTAAGAACTGAATATATATGTGTAAGAACTGAATATATATGCGTACGAACTGAATATATATGCGTAAGAACGGAATATATATCTGTAAGAACTGAATATATATATGTAAGAACTGAATATATACGTGTAAGAACTGAATATATATGTGTAAGAACAGAATATATATGTGTAAGAACTGAATATATATGTGTAAGAACTGAATATATATGTGTAAGAACTGAATATATGTGTAAGAACTGAATATATGTGTAAGAACTGAATATATATGTGTAAGAACTGAATATATATGCGTAAGAACTGAATATATATGCGTATGAACTGAATATATATGCGTAAGAACTGAATATATATGCGTAAGAACTGAATATATATGCGTAAGAAATGAATATATATGCGTAAGAACGGAATATATATGTGTAAGAACTGAATATATATGTGTAAGAACTGAATATATATGTGTAAGAACTGAATATATATGGGTACGAACGGAATATATATGCGTAGAAACTGAATATACATGCGTAAGAACTGAATATATATGCGTAAGAACTGAATATATATGCGTAATAACTGAATATATATGCGTAGAAACTTAATATATATGCGAACGAACGGAATATATATGCGTTAGAACGGAATATATATCTGTAAGAACGGAATATATATATGTAAGAACTGAATATATATGTATAAGAACTGAATATATATGCGTAAGAACTGAATATATATGTGTAAGATCAGAATATATATGTTTAAGAACTGAATATATATGTGTAAGATCAGAATATATATGCGTAAGAACTGAATATATATGCGTAAGAACTGAATATATATGCGAAAGAAGTGAATATATATGAGTACTAACGGAATATATATGTGTAAGAACTGAATATATATGCGTAAGAACTGAATATATATGTGTAAGAACTGAATATATATGGGTAAGAACGGAATATATATCTGTAAGAACGGAATATATATGTGTAAGAACTGAATATATATGTGTAAGAACTGAATATATATGTGTAAGAACTGAATATATATATGTAGGAACTGAATATATATGCGTAAGAACTGAATATATATGCTTAGGAACTGAATATATATGCGTAAGAACTGAATATTTATGCGTTACAACTGAATATATAAGTGTAAGAACTGAATATATATGTGTAAGAACTGAATATATATGTGTAAGAACTGAATATATATGGGTAAAAACGGAATATATATGCGTAGAAACTGAATATATATGCGTAAGAACTGAATATATATGCGTAAGAACTGAATATATATGCGTAAGAAGGGAATATATATGTGTAAGAACTGAATATATATGCGTACGAACTGAATATATATGCGTAAGAACGGAATATATATCTGTAAGAACTGAATATATATATGTAAGAACTGAATATATATGCGTAAGAACGGAATATATATGCATAAAAACTGAATATATATGCGTAGGAACTGAATATATGCGTAAGAACGGAATATATATGCGTAAGAACGGAATATATATGTGTAAGAACTGAATATATATGTCTAAAAACTGAATATATATGTGTAAGAACTGAATATATATGGGTAAGAACGGAATATATATGCGTAGAAAGTGAATATTTATGCGTAAGAACTGAATATATATGCGTAAGAACTGAATATATCTGCGTAAGAACTGAATATATATGCGTAATAACGGAATATATATGCGTAAGAACGGAAAATATATGCGTAAAAACTGAATATATATGCGTAAGAACGGAATATATATGAGTAAAAACTGAATATATATGCGTAGGAACTGAATATATATGCGAAAGAACTGAATATATATGCGTAAGAACGGAATATATATGTGTAAGAACTGAATATATATGTGTAAGAACTGAATATATATGTGTAAGAACTGAATATATATGGGTAAGAACGGAATATATATGCGTAGAAACTGAATATATATGCGTAAGAACTGAATATATGCTTAAGAACTAAATATATATGCGTAAGAACTGAATATATATGCGTAAGAACTGAATATAGAAGTGTAAGAACTGAATATATATGTGTAAGAACTCAATATATATGTGTAAGAACTGAATATATATGGGTAAAAACGGAATATATATGCGTAGAAACTGAATGTATATGCGTAAGAACTGAATATATATGCGTAAGAACTGAATATATATGCGTAAGAACTGAATATATATGCGTAAGAACTGAATATATATGCGTAAGAACGAAATATATATGTGTAAGAACTGAATATATATGCGTACGAACTTAATATATATGCGTAAGAACGGAATATATCTGTAAGAATGGAATATATATCTGTAAGAACTGAATATATATGTGTAATAACTGAATATATATGTGTAAGAACTGAATATATATGTGTAATTACTGAATATATATGCGTAAGAACGGAATATATATGCGTAAAAACTGAATATATATGCGTAGGAACTGAATATATGCGTAAGAACTGAATATATATGCGTAAGAACGTAATATATATGTGTAAGAACTGAATATATATGTGTAAAAACTGAATATATATGTGTAAGAACTGAATATAGATGCGTAAAAACTGAATATATATGCGTAGGAACTGAATATATATGCGTAAGAACGGAATATATATGAGCAAAAACTGAATATATATGCTTAGGAACTGAATATATATGCGTAAGAACTGAATATATATGCTTAAGAACGGAATATATATGTGTAAGAACTGAATATATATGTGTAAGAACTGAAGATATGCTTAAGAACTGAATATATATGCGTAAGAACTGAATATATATGCGTAATAACTGAATATATAAGTGTAAGAACGGAATATATATGTGTAAAAACTGAATATATATCTGTAAGAACTGAATATATATGGGTAAAAACGGAATATATATGCGTACGAACTGAATATATATGCGTAAGAACGGAATATATATCTGTAAGAACTGAATATATATATGTAAGAACTGAATATGTATGTGTAAGAACTGAATATATATGTGTAAGAACTGAATATATATGTGTAAGAACTGAATATATATGCGTAAGAACGGCATATATATGCATAAAAACTAAATATATATGCGTAGGAACTGAATATATGCTTAATAACTGAATATATATGCGTAAGAGCGGAATATATATGTGTAAGAACTGAATATATATGTGTAAGAACTGAATATATATGGGTAAGAACGGAATATATATGCGTAGAAACTGAATACATATGCGTAAGAACTGAATATATATGCGTAAGAACTGAATATATATGCGTAAGAACTGAATATATATGCGTAATAACGGAATATATATGTGTAAGAACTGAATATATATGTGTAAGAACTGAATATATATGTGTAAGTACTGAATATATATGGGTAAAAACGGAATATATATGCGTAGAAACTGAATATATATGCGTAAGAACTGAATATATAGGCGTAAGAACTGACTATATATGCGTAAGAACTGAATATATAAGCGTAAGAACTGAATATATATGCGTAAGAACGGAATATATATGTGTAAGAACTGAATATATATGCGTACGAACTGAATATATATGCGTAAGAACGGAATATATATGCGTAAAAACTGAATATGTATGCTTATGAACTGAATATATATGCGTAAGATCTGAATATATATGCGTAAGAACGGAATATATATGTGTAAGAACTGAATATATATGTGTAAGAACTAAATATATGCTTAAGAACTGAATATATATGCGTAAGAACTGAATATATATGCCTAATAACTGAATATATAAGTGTAAGAACGGAATATATATGTGTAAGAACTGAATATATATCTGTAAGAACTGAATATATATGGGTAAAAACGGAATATATATGCGTACGAACTGAATATATATGCTTAAGAACGGAATATATATCTGTAAGAACTGAATATATATATGTAAGAACTGAATATATATGTGTAAGAACTGAATATATATGTGTAAGAACTGAATATATATGTGTAAGAACTGAATATATATGCGTAAGAACGGCATATATATGCATAAAAACTAAATATATATGCGTAGGAACTGAATATATGCTTAATAACTGAATATATATGCGTAAGAACGGAATATATATGTGTAAGAACTGAATATATATGTGTAAGAACTGAATATATATGGGTAAGAACGGAATATATATGCGTAGAAACTGAATACATATGCGTAAGAACTGAATATATATGCGTAAGAACTGAATATATATGCGTAAGAACTAAATATATATGCGTAATAACGGAATATATATGTGTAAAAACTGAATATATATGTGTAAGAACTGAATATATATGTGTAAGTAATGAATATATATGGGTAAAAACGGAATATATATGCGTAGAAACTGAATACATATGCATAAGAACTGAATATATAGGCGTAAGAACTGACTATATATGCGTAAGAACTGAATATATATGCGTAAGAACTGAATATATATGCGTAAGAACGGAATATATATGTGTAAGAACTGAATATATATGCGTACGAACTGAATATATATGCGTAAGAACGTAATATATATGTGTAAGAACTGAATATATATGTGTAAGAACTGAATATATATGGGTAAGAACGGAATATATATGCGTATGCGTAAGAACTGAATATATGCTTAAGAACTGAATATATATGCGTAAGAACGGAATATATATGCGTAAGAACTGAATATATAAGTGTAAGAACTGAATATATATGTGTAAGAACTGAATATATATCTGTAAGAACTGAATATATATGGGTAAAAACTGAATATATATGCGTAGAAACTGAATATATATGCGTAAGAACTGAATATATATGCGTAAAAACTGAATATATATGCGTAGAAACTGAATATATATGCGTAAGAACTGAATATATATGCGTTAGAACGGAATATATATGTGTAAGAACTGAATATATATGCGTACGAACTGAATATATATGCGTAAGAACGGAATATACATCTGTAAGAACTGAATATATATATGTAAGAACTGAATATATATGTGTAAGAACTGAATATATATGTGTAAGAACTGAATATATATGCGTAAGAACCGAATATATATGCATAAAAACTAAATATATATGCGTAGGAACTGAATATATGAGTAAGAACTGAATATATATGCGTAAGAACGGAATATATATGTGTAAGAACTGAATATATATGTGTAAGAACTGAATATATATGTGTAAGAACTGAATATATATGGGTAAGAACGGAATATATATGCGTAGAAACTGAATACATATGCGTAAGAACTGAATATATATGCGTAAGAACTGAATATATATGCGTAAGAACTGAATATATATGCGTAATAACGGAATATATATGTGTAAGAACTGAATATATATGTGTAAGAACTGAATATATATGAGTGAGAACTGAATATATATGGGTAAAAACGGAATATATATGCGTAGAAACTGAATATATATGCATAAGAACTGAATATATAGGCGTAAGAACTGACTCTATATGCATAAGAATTAAATATATATGCGTAGTACTGAATATATATGCGTAAGAACGGAATATATATGTGTAAGAACTGAATATATATGCGTACGAACTGAATATATATGCGTAAGAACGGAATATATATCTGTAAGAACTGAATATATATGTGTAAGAAATGAATATATATGTGTAAGAACTGAATATATATATGTGTAAGAACTGAATATATATGCGTAAGAACGGAATATATATGCGTAAAAACTGAATATATATGCGTAGGAACAGAATATATATGCGTAAGAACTGAATATATATGCGTATGAACTGAATATATATGTGTAAGAACTGAATATATATGTGTAAGAACTGAATATATATGTGTAAGAACTGAATATATATGGGTAAGAACGGAATATATATACGTAGAAACTGAATATATATGCGTAAGAACTGAATATATATGCGTAAGAACTGAATATATATGCGTAAGACCTGAATATATATGCGTAAGAACTGAATATAAATGCGTACGAACTGAATATATATGCGTAAGAACGGAATATATATATGTAAGAACTGAATATATATATGTAAGAACTGAATATATATGTGTAAGAACTGAATATATATGTGTAAGAACAGAATATATATGTGTAAGAACTAAATATATATGTGTAAGAACTGAACATATATGTGTAAGAACTGAATATATGTGTAAGAACTGAATATATGTGTAAGAACTGAATATATATGTGTAAGAACTGAATATATATGCGTAAGAACTGAATATATATGCGTATGAACTGAATATATATGCGTAAGAACTGAATACATATGCGTAAGAACTGAATATATATGCGTAAGAACGGAATATATATGTGTAAGAACTGAATATATATGTGTAAGAACTGAATTTATATGTGTAAGAACTGAATATATATGGGTACGAACGGAATATATATGAGTAGAAACTGAATATACATGCGTAAGAACTGAATATATATGCGTAAGAACTGAATATATATGCGTAAGAACTAAATATATATGCGTAGAAACTGAATATATATGCGAACGAACGGAAAATATATGCGTTAGAACGGAATATATATCTGTAAGAACGGAATATATATGTTTAAGAAGTGAATATATATGTGTAAGAACTGAATATATATGCGTAAGAACTGAATATATATGTGTAAGATCTGAATATATATGTGTAAGAACTGAATATATATGCGTAAGAACTGAATATATATGCGTAAGAACTGAATATATATGTGTAAGAACTGAATATATATGTGTAAGAACTGAATATATATGGGTACGAACGGAATATATATGAGTAGAAAATGAATATACATGCGTAAGAACTGAATATATATGCGTAAGAACTGAATATATATGGGTAAGAACGAAATATATATCTGTAAGAACGGAATATATATGTGTAAGAACTGAATATATATGTGTAAGAACTGAATATATATGTGTAAGAACTGAATATATATCAGTAGGAACTGAATATATATGCGTAAGAACTGAATATATATGCGTAGGAACTGAATATATATGCGTAAGAACTGAATATATATGCGTAAGAACTAAATATATATGCGTAAGAACTGAATATATAAGTGTAAGAACTGAATATATATGTGTAAGAACTGAATATATATGTGTAAGAACTGAATATATATGGGTAAAAACGGAATATATATGCGTAGAAACTGAATATATATGCGTAAGAACTGAATATATATGCGTAAGAACTGAATATATATGCATAAGAACGGAATATATATGTGCAAGAACTGAATATATATGCGTAAGAACGGAATATATATGCATACAAACTGAATATATATGCGTAGGAACTGAATATATGCGTAAGAACTGAATATATATGCGTAAGAACGGAATATATATGTGTAAGAACTGAATATATATGTGTAAGAACTGAATATATATGTGCAAGACCTGAATATATATGGGTAAGAACGGAATATATATGCGTAGAAACTGAATATATATGCGTAAGAACTGAATATATATGCGTAATAACGGAATATATATGTGTAAGAACTGAATATATATGCTGAAGAACTGAATATATATGTGTAAGAACTGAATATATATGGGTAAAAACGGAATATATATGCGTAGAAACTGAATATATATGCATAAGAACTGAATATATAGGCGTAAGAACTGACTATATATGCTTAAGAATTAAATATATATGCGTAGTACTGAATATATATGCGTAAGAACGGAATATATATGTGTAAGAACTGAATATATATGCGTACGAACTGAATATATATGCTTAAGAACGGAATATATATCTGTAAGAACTGATTATATATGTGTAAGAAATGAATATATATGTGTAAGAACTGAATATATATATGTGTAAGAACTGAATATATATGCGTAAGAACGGAATATATATGCGTAAAAACTGAATATATATGCGTAGGAACTGAATATATATGCGTAAGAACGGAATATATATGCGTAAGAACGGAATATATATGTGTAAGAACTGAATATATATGTGTAAGAACTGAATATATATGTGTAAGAACTGAATATATATGGGTAATAACGGAATATATATACGTAGAAACTGAATATATATGCGTAAGAACTGAATATATATGCGTAAGAACTGAATATATATGCGTAAGACCTGAATATATATGCGTAAGAACTGAATATATATACTTACGAACTGAATATATATGCGTAAGAACGGAATATATATATGTAAGAACTGAATATATATATGTAAGAACTGAATATATATGTGTAAGAACTGAATATATATGTGTAAGAACAGAATATATATGTGTAAGAACTAAATATATATGTGTAAGAACTGAATATATATGTGTAAGAACTGAATATATGTGTAAGAACTGAATATATGTGTAAGAACTGAATATATATGTGTAAGAACTGAATATATATGCGTAAGAACTGAATATATATGCGTATGAACTGAATATATATGCGTAAGAACTGAATACATATGCGTAAGAACTGAATATATATGCGTAAGAACGGAATATATATGTGTAAGAACTGAATATATATGTGTAAGAACTGAATATATATGTGTAAGAACTGAATATATATGGGTACGAACGGAATATATATGAGTAGAAACTGAATATACATGCGTAAGAGCTGAATATATATGCGTAAGAACTGAATATATATGCGTAAGAACTGAATATATATGCGAACGAACGGAATATATATGCGAACGAACGGAATATATATCTGTAAGAACGGAATATATATGTTTAAGAACTGAATATATATGTGTAAGAACTGAATATATATGCGTAAGAACTGAATATATATGTGTAAGATCAGAATACATAAGTGTAAGAACTGAATATATATGCGTAAGAACTGAATATATATGCGTAGGAACTGAATGAATATGCGTAAGAACTGAATATATATGCGTAAGAACTGAATATATATGCGTAAGAACGGAATATATATGTGTAAGAACTGAATATATATGTGTAAGAAATGAATATATATGTGTAAGAACTGAATATATATGGGTAAGAACGGAATATATATCTGTAAGAACGGAATATATATGTGTAAGAACTGAATATATATGCGTAAGAACTGAATATATATGCGTAGGAACTGAATATATATGTGTAAGAACTGAATATATATGTGTAAGAACTGAATATATATGGGTACGAACGGAATATATATGAGTAGAAACTGAATATACATGCGTAAGAACTGAATATATATGCGTAAGAACTGAATATATATGGGTAAGAACGGAATATATATCTGTAAGAACGGAATATATATGTGTAAGAACTGAATATATATGTGTAAGAACTGAATATATATCAGTAGGAACTGAATATATATGCGTAAGAACTGAATATATATGCGAAAGAACTAAATATATATGCGTAAAAACTGAATATATAAGTGTAAGAACTGAATATATATGTGTAAGAACTGAATATATATGTGTAAGAACTGAATATATATGGGTAAAAACGGAATATATATGCGTAGAAACTGAATATATATGCGTAAGAACTGAATATATATGCGTAAAAACTGAATATATATGCGTAAGAACTGAATATATATGCGTAAGAACTGAATATATATGCATAAGAACGGAATATATATGTGCAAGAACTGAATATATATGCGTAAGAACGGAATATATATGCATACAAACTGAATATATATGCGTAGGAACTGAATATATGCGTAAGAACTGAATATATATGCGTAAGAACGGAATATATATGTGTAAGAACTGAATATATATGTGTAAGAACTGAATATATATGTGTAAGACCTGAATAGATATGGGTAAGAACGGAATATATATGCGTAGAAACTGAATATATATGCGTAAGAACTGAATATATATGCGTAATAACGGAATATATATGTGTAAGAACTGAATATATATGTGTAAGAACTGAATATATATGTGTAAGAACTGAATATATATGGGTAAAAACGGAATATATATGCGTAGAAACTGAATATATATGCATAAGAACTGAATATATAGGCGTAAGAACTGACTATATATGCTTAAGAATTAAATATATATGCGTAGTACTGAATATATATGCGTAAGAACGGAATATATATGTGTAAGAACTGAATATATATGCGTACGAACTGAATATATATGCTTAAGAACGGAATATATATCTGTAAGAACTGATTATATATGTGTAAGAAATGAATATATATGTGTAAGAACTGAATATATATATGTGTAAGAACTGAATATATATGCGTAAGAACGGAATATATATGCGTAAAAACTGAATATATATGCGTAGGAACTGAATATATATGCGTAAGAACTGAATATATATGTGTAAGAAATGAATATATATGTGTAAGAACTGAATATATATATGTGTAAGAACTGAATATATATGCGTAAGAACGGAATATATATGTGTAAGAACTGAATATATATGTGTAAGAACTGAATATATATGTGTAAGAACTGAAGATATATGGGTAATAACGGAATATATATACGTAGAAACTGAATATATATGCGTAAGAACTGAATATATATGCGTAAGAACTGAATATATATGCGTAAGATCTGAATATACATGCGTAAGAACTGAATATATATGCTTACGAACTGAATATATATGCGTCAGAACGGAATATATATATGTAAGAACTGAATATATATATGAAAGAACTGAATATATATGTGTAAGAACTGAATATATATGTGTAAGAACAGAATATATATGTGTAAGAACTAAATATATATGTGTAAGAACTGAATATATATGTGTAAGAACTGAATATATGTGTAAGAACTGAATATATGTGTAAGAACTGAATATATATGTGTAATAACTGAATATATATGCGTAAGAACTGAATATATATGCGTATGAACTGAATATATATGCGTAAGAACTGAATACATATGCGTAAGAACTGAATATATATGCGTAAGAACGGAATATATATGTGTAAGAACTGAATCTATATGCGTACGAACTGAATATATATGCTTAAGAACGGAATATATATCTGTAAGAACTGATTATATATGTGTAAGAAATGAATATATATGTGTAAGAACTGAATATATATATGTGTAAGAACTGAATATATATGCGTTAGAACGGAATATATATGCGTAAAAACTGAATATATATGCGTAGGAACTGAATATATATGCGTAAGAACTGAATATATATGTGTAAGAAATGAATATATATGTGTAAGAACTGAATATATATATGTGTAAGAACTGAATATATATGCGTAAGAACGGAATATATATGTGTAAGAACTGAATATATATGTGTAAGAACTGAATATATATGTGTAAGAACTGAATATATATGGGTAATAACGGAATATATATACGTAGAAACTGAATATATATGCGTAAGAACTGAATATATATGCGTAAGAACTGAATATATATGCGTAAGACCTGAATATATATGCGTAAGAACTGAATATATATGCTTACGAACTGAATATATATGCTTAAGAACGGAATATATATATGTAAGAACTGAATATATATATGTAAGAACTGAATATATATGTGTAAGAACTGAATATATATGTGTAAGAACAGAATATATATGTGTAAGAACTAAATATATATGCGTAAGAACTGAATATATATGTGTAAGATCAGAATATATAAGTGTAAGAACTGAATATATATGCGTAAGAACTGAATATATATGCGTAGGAACTGAATAAATATGCGTAAGAACTGAATATATATGCGTAAGAACTGAATATATATGCGTAAGAACGGAATATATATGTGTAAGAACTGAATATATATGTGTAAGAACTGAATATATATGTGTAAGAACTGAATATATATGGGTAAGAACGGAATATATATCTGTAAGAACGGAATATATATGTGTAATAACTGAATATATATGTGTAAGAACTGAATATATATGTGTAAGAACTGAATATATATCAGTAGGAACTGAATATATATACGAAAGAACGGAATATATATGCGTAGGAACTGAATATATATGTGTAAGAACTGAATATATATGCGTAAGAACTAAATATATATGCGCAAGAACTGAATATATAAGTGTAAGAACTGAATATATATGTGTAAGAACTGACTATATATGTGTAAGAACTGAATATATATGGGTAAAAACGGAATATATATGCGTAGAAACTGAATATATATGCGTAAGAACTGAATATATATGCGTAAAAACTGAATATATATGCGTAAGAACTAAATATATATGCGTAAGAACTGAATATAAATGCATAAGAACGGAATATATATGTGCAAGAACTGAATATATATGCATAAGAACGGAATATATATGCATACAAACTGAATATATATGCGTAGGAACTGAATATATGCGTAAGAACTGAATATATATGCTTAAGAACGGAATATATATGTGTAAGAACTGAATATTTATGTGTAAGAACTGAATATATATGCGTAAGAACTGAATATATATGCGTTAGAACTGAATATATATGCGTAAGAACTGAATATATATGCATACAAACTGAATATATATGCGTAGGAACTGAATATATGCGTAAGAACTGAATATATATGCTTAAGAACGGAATATATATGTGTAAGAACTGAATATTTATGTGTAAGAACTGAATATATATGCGTAAGAACTGAATATATATGCGTTAGAACTGAATATATATGCGTAAGAACTGAATATATATGCGTAGAAACTGAATACATATGCGAACGAACGGAATATATATGCGTTAGAACGGAATATATATCTGTAAGAACGGAATATATATGTTTAAGAACTGAATATATATGTGTAAGAACTGAATATATATGCGTAAGAACTGAATATATATGTGTAAGATCAGAATATATATGTGTAAGAACTGAATATATATGCATAAGAACGGAATATATATGTGCAAGAACTGAATATATATGCGTAAGAACGGAATATATATGCATACAAACTGAATATATATGCGTAGGAACTGAATATATGCGTAAGAACTGAATATATATGCGTAAGAACGGAATATATATGTGTAAGAACTGAATATATATGTGTAAGAACTGAATATATATGTGTAAGACCTGAATAGATATGGGTAAGAACGGAATATATATGCGTAGAAACTGAATATATATGCGTAAGAACTGAATATATATGCGTAATAACGGAATATATATGTGTAAGAACTGAATATATATGTGTAAGAACTGAATATATATGTGTAAGAACTGAATATATATGGGTAAAAACGGAATATATATGCGTAGAAACTGAATATATATGCATAAGAACTGAATATATAGGCGTAAGAACTGACTATATATGCTTAAGAATTAAATATATATGCGTAGTACTGAATATATATGCGTAAGAACGGAATATATATGTGTAAGAACTGAATATATATGCGTACGAACTGAATATATATGCTTAAGAACGGAATATATATCTGTAAGAACTGATTATATATGTGTAAGAAATGAATATATATGTGTAAGAACCGAATATATATATGTGTAAGAACTGAATATATATGCGTAAGAACGGAATATATATGCGTAAAAACTGAATATATATGCGTAGGAACTGAATATATATGCGTAAGAACTGAATATATATGTGTAAGAAATGAATATATATGTGTAAGAACTGAATATATATATGTGTAAGAACTGAATATATATGCGTAAGAACGGAATATATATGTGTAAGAACTGAATATATATGTGTAAGAACTGAATATATATGTGTAAGAACTGAAGATATATGGGTAATAACGGAATATATATACGTAGAAACTGAATATATATGCGTAAGAACTGAATATATATGCGTAAGAACTGAATATATATGCGTAAGACCTGAATATATATGCGTAAGAACTGAATATATATGCTTACGAACTGAATATATATGCGTAAGAACGGAATATATATATGTAAGAACTGAATATATATATGAAAGAACTGAATATATATGTGTAAGAACTGAATATATATGTGTAAGAACAGAATATATATGTGTAAGAACTAAATATATATGTGTAAGAACTGAATATATATGTGTAAGAACTGAATATATGTGTAAGAACTGAATATATGTGTAAGAACTGAATATATATGTGTAATTACTGAATATATATGCGTAAGAACTGAATATATATGCGTATGAACTGAATATATATGCGTAAGAACTGAATACATATGCGTAAGAACTGAATATATATGCGTAAGAACGGAATATATATGTGTAAGAACTGAATATATATGTGTAAGAACTGAATATATATGTGTAAGAACTGAATATATATGTGTAAGAACTGAATATATATGTGTAAGAACTGAATATATATGGGTAAGAACGGAATATATATCTGTAAGAACGGAATATATATGTGTAAGAACTGAATATATATGCGTAAGAACTGAATATATATGCGTAGGAACTGAATATATATGTGTAAGAACTGAATATATATGTGTAAGAACTGAATATATATGGGTACGAACGGAATATATATGAGTAGAAACTGAATATACATGCGTAAGAACTGAATATATATGCGTAAGAACTGAATATATATGGGTAAGAACGGAATATATATCTGTAAGAACGGAATATATATGTGTAAGAACTGAATATATATGTGTAAGAACTGAATATATATGTGTAAGAACTGAATATATATCAGTAGGAACTGAATATATATGCGTAAGAACTGAATATATATGCGTAGGAACTGAATATATATGCGTAAGAACTGAATATATATGCGTAAGAACTAAATATATATGCGTAAGAACTGAATATATAAGTGTAAGAACTGAATATATATGTGTAAGAACTGAATATATATGTGTAAGAACTGAATATATATGGGTAAAAACGGAATATATATGCGTAGAAACTGAATATATATGCGTAAGAACTGAATATATATGCGTAAAAACTGAATATATATGCGTAAGAACTGAATATATATGCGTAAGAACTGAATATATATGCATAAGAACGGAATATATATGTGCAAGAACTGAATATATATGCGTAAGAACGGAATATATATGCATACAAACTGAATATATATGCGTAGGAACTGAATATATGCGTAAGAACTGAATATATATGCGTAAGAACGGAATATATATGTGTAAGAACTGAATATATATGTGTAAGAACTGAATATATATGTGTAAGACCTGAATAGATATGGGTAAGAACGGAATATATATGCGTAGAAACTGAATATATATGCGTAAGAACTGAATATATATGCGTAATAACGGAATATATATGTGTAAGAACTGAATATATATGTGTAAGAACTGAATATATATGTGTAAGAACTGAATATATATAGGTAAAAACGGAATATATATGCGTAGAAACTGAATATATATGCATAAGAACTGAATATATAGGCGTAAGAACTGACTATATATGCTTAAGAATTAAATATATATGCGTAGTACTGAATATATATGCGTAAGAACGGAATATATATGTGTAAGAACTGAATATATATGCGTACGAACTGAATATATATGCTTAAGAACGGAATATATATCTGTAAGAACTGATTATATATGTGTAAGAAATGAATATATATGTGTAAGAACTGAATATATATATGTGTAAGAACTGAATATATATGCGTTAGAACGGAATATATATGCGTAAAAACTGAATATATATGCGTAGGAACTGAATATATATGCGTAAGAACTGAATATATATGTGTAAGAAATGAATATATATGTGTAAGAACTGAATATATATATGTGTAAGAACTGAATATATATGCGTAAGAACTGAATATATATGCGTAAGACCTGAATATATATGCGTAAGAACTGAATATATATGCTTACGAACTGAATATATATGCTTAAGAACGGAATATATATATGTAAGAACTGAATATATATATGTAAGAACTGAATATATATGTGTAAGAACTGAATATATATGTGTAAGAACAGAATATATATGTGTAAGAACTAAATATATATGTGTAAGAACTGAATATATATGTGTAAGAACTGAATATATATGCGTAAGAACTGAATATATATGCGTATGAACTGAATATATATGCGTAAGAACTGAATACATATGCGTAAGAACTGAATATATATGCGTAAGAACGGAATATATATGTGTAAGAACTGAATATATATGTGTAAGAACTGAATATATATGTGTAAGAACTGAATATATATGGGTACGAACGGAATATATATGAGTAGAAACTGAATATACATGCGTAAGAACTGAATATATATGCGTAAGAACTGAATATATATGCGTAAGAACTGAATATATATGCGTAGAACTGAATATATATGCGAACGAACGGAATATATATGCGAACGAACGGAATATATATCTGTAAGAACGGAATATATATGTTTAAGAACTGAATATATATGTGTAAGAACTGAATATATATGCGTAAGAACTGAATATATATGTGTAAGATCAGAATATATAAGTGTAAGAACTGAATATATATGCGTAAGAACTGAATATATATGCGTAGGAACTGAATAAATATGCGTAAGAACTGAATATATATGCGTAAGAACTGAATATATATGCGTAAGAACGGAATATATATGTGTAAGAACTGAATATATATGTGTAAGAACTGAATATATATGTGTAAGAACTGAATATATATGGGTAAGAACGGAATATATATCTGTAAGAACGGAATATATATGTGTAATAACTGAATATATATGTGTAAGAACAGAATATATATGTGTAAGAACTGAATATATATCAGTAGGAACTGAATATATATACGAAAGAACGGAATATATATGCGTAGGAACTGAATATATATGCGTAAGAACTGAATATATATGCGTAAGAACTAAATATATATGCGTAAGAACTGAATATATAAGTGTAAGAACTGAATATATATGTGTAAGAACTGACTATATATGTGTAAGAACTGAATATATATGGGTAAAAACGGAATATATATGCGTAGAAACTGAATATATATGCGTAAGAACTGAATATATATGCGTAAAAACTGAATATATATGCGTAAGAACTGAATATATATGCGTAAGAACTGAATATATATGCATAAGAACGGAATATATATGTGCAAGAACTGAATATATATGCATAAGAACGGAATATATATGCATACAAACTGAATATATATGCGTAGGAACTGAATATATGCGTAAGAACTGAATATATATGCTTAAGAACGGAATATATATGTGTAAGAACTGAATATTTATGTGTAGAACTGAATATATATGCGTAAGAACTGAATATATATGCGTTAGAACTGAATATATATGCGTAAGAACTGAATATATATGCATACAAACTGAATATATATGCGTAGGAACTGAATATATGCGTAAGAACTGAATATATATGCTTAAGAACGGAATATATATGTGTAAGAACTGAATATTTATGTGTAAGAACTGAATATATATGCGTAAGAACTGAATATATATGCGTTAGAACTGAATATATATGCGTAAGAACTGAATATATATGCGTAGAAACTGAATACATATGCGAACGAACGGAATATATATGCGTTAGAACGGAATATATATCTGTAAGAACGGAATATATATGTTTAAGAACTGAATATATATGTGTAAGAACTGAATATATATGCGTAAGAACTGAATATATATGTGTAAGATCAGAATATATATGTGTAAGAACTGAATATATATGCGTAGGAACTGAATATATATGCGTAGGAACTGAATATATATGCGTAAGAACGGAATATATATGTGTAAGAACTGAATATATATGTGTAAGAACTGAATATATATGGGTAAGAACGGAATATATATCTGTAAGAACGGAATATATATGTGTAAGAACTGAATATATGTGTCAGAACTGAATATATGTGTAAGAACTGAATATATATGTGTAAGAACTGCATATATATCAGTAGGAACTGAATATATATGCGAAAGAACTGAATATATATGCGTAGGAACTGAATATATATGCGTAAGAACTGAATATATATGCGTAAGAACTAAATATATATGCGTAAGAACTGAATATATAAGTGTAAGAACTGAATATATATGTGTAAGAACTGAATATATATGTGTAAGAACTGAATATATATGGGTAAAAACGGAATATATATACGTAGAAACTGAATATATATGCTTAAGAACTGAATATATATGCGTAAAAACTGAATATATATGCGTAAGAACTGAATATGTATGCGTAAGAACTGAATATATATGCATAAGAACGGAATATATATGTGCAAGAACTGAATATATATGCGTAAGAACGGAATATATATGCATACAAACTGAATATATATGCGTAGGAACTGAATATATGCGTAAGAACTGAATATATATGCGTAAGACGGAATATATATGTGTAAGAACTGAATATATATGTGTAAGAACTGAATATATATGTGTAAGACCTGAATATATATGTGTAAGAACTGAATATATATGCGTACGAACTGAATATATATGCGTAAGAACGGAATATATATGTGTAAGATCAGAATATATATGTGTAAGAACTGAATATATATGCGTAAGAACTGAATATATATGCGTAAGAACGGAATATATATGCGTAAAAACTGAATATATATGCGTAGGAACTGAATATATGCGTAAGAACTGAATATATATGCGTAAGAACGGAAAATATATGTGTAAGAACTGAATATATATGCGTAAGAACGGAATATATATGCATAAAAACTAAATATATATGCGTAGGAACTGAATATATGCGTAAGAACTGAATATATATGCGTTTGAACGGAATATATGTGTGTAAGAACTGAGTATATATGTGTAAGAACTGAATATATATGTGTAAGAACTGAATATATATGGGTAAGAACGGAAAATATATGCGTAGAAACTGAATATATATGCGTAAGAACTGAATATATATGCGTAAGAACTGAATATATATGCATAAGAACTGAATATATATGCGTAATAACGGAATATATATGTGTAAGAACTGAATATATATGTGTAAGAACTGAATATATATGTGTAAAAACTGAATATATATGGGTAAAAACGGAATATATATGCGTAGAAACTGAATATATATGCATAAGAACTGAATATATATGCGTAAGAACTGACTATATATGCGTAAGAACTGAATATATATGCGTAAGAACTGAATATATATGCGTAAGAACGGAATATATATGTCTAAGAACTGAATATATATGCGTACGAACTGAATATATATGCGCAAGAACGGAATATATATCTGTAAAAACTGAATATATATGCGTAAGAGCGGAATATATATGCGTAAAAACTGAATATATATGCGTAGGAACTGAATATATATGCGTAAGAACTGAATATATATGCTTAAGAAAGGAATATATATGTGTAAGAACTGAATATATATGTGTAAGAACTGAATATAAATGTGTAAGAACTGAATATATATGGGTAAGAACGGAATATATATACGTAGAAACTGAATATATATGCGTAAGAACTGAATATATATGCGTAAGAACTATATATATGCGAAAGAACGGAATATATATGCGAACGAACGGAATATATATCTGTAAGAACGGAATATATATGTGTAAGAACTGAATATATATGTGTAAGAACTGAATATATATGGGTAAGAACGGAATATATATACGTAGAAACTGAATATATATGCGTAAGAACTGAATATATATGCGTAAGAACTGAATATATATGCGTAAGACCTGAATATATATGCGTAAGAACGGAATATATATGCTTACGAACTGAATATATATGCGTAAGAACGGAATATATATATGTAAGAACTGAATATATATATGTAAGAACTGAATATATATGT
>JAWPHD010020852.1:0-30244 GCA_037043455.1 Cyrtodaria siliqua | reverse complement strand
GAAATAAGTTGAGCATTTGCCTTGGTTACGTCATCAACCAATCTGCATCCCGAGGCTTTGAAGTTTGCTCGTAGTCTCATGACTTTGGTCTTCTCATTGTTATTCTGTAATTTGACCAAAACTGGTTTTGGGTAGCCTGGTTTACCCGGGATCCTATGAATGGCGATGATCTTGGAGGGGCTAATGGTTGCTCCCTTTTCCGCAATTATGGTACACATTGTACTTGTAAGTGTCTCTTCTGTTTCCGGTGTCATTTCTGGGATGTTCATAAATTTAATGTTATTTTTCCTTTCATATTGTTCATTATAATTCGCCCTTTCTTCCGCATGTTTAGATCTTTTTTCACTCAGTTCACTGCTTTTTTTTATTTCATTCACTAATGATTTTTGTGAAATGAGCTCTTTCTTTAGTTGCTCGTTTTCCTTACTTAATTTGTCCATTTTTTCTGAGAGGCATTTTGTCTTTGCTTCTACCTTTGTTGTGACGGTAAATTCCAGGTTTTTATTAAACTCTTCCAGAATTTCTTTCACTGCCTTTTTAACAAATGTCTCTATGTCATCCTTTTTCATTAAAGTATCTAGCGTTTCTCTGATTGCTTTCATTTCTTCGGAGAGGTCATCTAGCGTGTGGTTAATTATTGAAATATCCTCAACACTGGTGTTAATTGGGGACACCTCGGTATGTGGACACTTATCCATTGGTGGCTTACCTAAAGTTTTGTCACTGCTTAAGGCAATTTTCACCTGACCACCTTTTTTCTGATCACCTGACTTGCTCATTGTAGTTGCACAGATGGCAATTATCACTATCACCAGAAAGAACAGTTATGTTGTTGTGTAGAAATATTCCAGTGTTCACTCAGTACTGGAAAATAATCCTATGTCTATTTTCAAAAATTCAAAACTATCCAAATAACTCTTACAATCATTCAAATATTAAATCATCCTTTTCACAGAGTATAGTCCTTTATATTACCAAAAAAGTCATGTAATTTTCACTTTAAACACATTACTAAAAATTTAGTTTTTGTCAAAAATGTGAGAGAAGTGAATCAGTCAGTCATCACTTCTCAATATCCCCAGGCAAAAAAAATTGAAAATTGTCTGCATTTATGAATAAGCATTTGTCATGTACTGATAATCGGGACCCTGCTTTAATTTGACTGATATACTATATAAAGAAATAAGAAAAAAGTCTGAATTTGCAGAAGCCAAGCTACGACAAGAAGAGATTGAAGACAAACATCTCACGTTACCGTCCTCTCGAGATTTAGGCAGACGTCATCACACGTTCCATAATATGTCCGGGCATCACAAAATCAAAGAGGAAAGTGAAGTGGCGAACTGTAAATGGGTCAATCACTAAAAAAGCTACATAACCCTTAATCCGCTACATATATATAATGGACTGTTCTTTCTTTAAATTAAGAACATTCCATTTATGTGACAAATGGGTTTACAAGGAACGCAAATGCTCTTATAGTCGTGATTAGCGGGTTAAGGGTTAACTTCGTTTGATTAACGTCAGCAAGTGCAATAAAAGTTATATGAAAGTGATTATGACCATGGATGTATATATAAATATTCATAGGCAGATTCTCATTTCAAGTTATTGTTGTATTATTACAAGTGATGTTTATTTACTGTTTTATATTTAGATGTTTGTTTCAAAGTTGATGATGTTGAGGTAGAAAATCATATATATTTAGTGGTTTATAGTCTGATTTTAATTGATAATGCTGAGCCAAATTTAATAAGATTTTAGTTATATAGATGTACAATCAGCGTATCTTGTCAAACGAATATTGTTGATCTCACACACCGTACGTATTGTCAGATGTGTTGCGCAATACTTATTTTAATTGGACACTGTTGATCTCTATGTTGTGCTCACTGTTCATTTTATTTGAAATTTATAGTGTGCTTTCAAAGTACGTTAGCTCTATTCCATCAAACCCTCACATTGCTAACAGCACGTTCTTCCAACAATTCGGGTATTCTCTCAGCAGATGTATTGATGCCATTTACAAAGAATGGATTGCCTTTCTGGTGGAAATCTCGATCCCTTTTTAGTTAATCTAGTAGTCGTTTTCAAAAATCAAAAATATCTTCATGTGCTGTGATATTTTTTATTGGACATGAATGTACGTTATTTATTTACACCCCAGGGTGATGATGTTGAGGTCTTAAATCAGATATATTTGGTGGTGTATACAGTAGAGTCAGTGTGAGGCTTGGTCTCGAACCTGGTTTAAACCCCCAGCGGACTTTTCTGATCACCTGACTTGCTCATTGTAGTTGCACAGATGGCAATTATCACTATCACCAGAAAGAACAGTTATGTTGTTGTGTAGAAATATTCCAGTGTTCACTCAGTACTGGAAAATAATCCTATGTCTATTTTCAAAAATTCAAAACTATCCAAATAACTCTTACAATCATTCAAATATTAAATCATCCTTTTCACAGAGTATAGTCCTTTATATTACCAAAAAAGTCATGTAATTTTCACTTTAAACACATTACTAAAAATTTAGTTTTTGTCAAAAATGTGAGAGAAGTGAATCAGTCAGTCATCACTTCTCAATATCCCCAGGCAAAAAAACTTGAAAATTGTCTGCATTTATGAATAAGCATTTGTCATGTACTGATAATCGGGACCCTGCTTTAATTTGACTGATATACTATATAAAGAAATAAGAAAAAAGGATGAATTTGCAGAAGCCAAGCTACGACAAGAAGAGATTGAAGACAAACATCTCACGTTACCGTCCTCTCGAGATTTAGGCAGACGTCATCACACGTTCCATAATATGTCCGGGCATCACAAAATCAAAGAGGAAAGTGAAGTGGCGAACTGTAAATGGGTCAATCACTAAAAAAGCTACATAACCCTTAATCCGCTACATATATATAATGGACTGTTCTTTCTTTAAATTAAGAACATTCCATTTATGTGACAAATGGGTTTACAAGGAACGCAAATGCTCTTATAGTCGTGATTAGCGGGTTAAGGGTTAACTTCGTTTGATTAACGTCAGCAAGTGCAATAAAAGTTATATGAAAGTGATTATGACCATGGATGTATATATAAATATTCATAGGCAGATTCTCATTTCAAGTTATTGTTGTATTATTACAAGTGATGTTTATTTACTGTTTTATATTTAGATGTTTGTTTCAAAGTTGATGATGTTGAGGTAGAAAATCATATATATTTAGTGGTTTATAGTCTGATTTTAATTGATAATGCTGAGCCAAATTTAATAAGATTTTAGTTATATAGATGTACAATCAGCGTATCTTGTCAAACGAATATTGTTGATCTCACACACCGTACGTATTGTCAGATGTGTTGCGCAATACTTATTTTAATTGGACACTGTTGATCTCTATGTTGTGCTCACTGTTCATTTTATTTGAAATTTATAGTGTGCTTTCAAAGTACGTTAGCTCTATTCCATCAAACCCTCACATTGCTAACAGCACGTTCTTCCAACAATTCGGGTATTCTCTCAGCAGATGTATTGATGCCATTTACAAAGAATGGATTGCCTTTCTGGTGGAAATCTCGATCCCTTTTTAGTTAATCTAGTAGTCGTTTTCAAAAATCAAAAATATCTTCATGTGCTGTGATATTTTTTATTGGACATGAATGTACGTTATTTATTTACACCCCAGGGTGATGATGTTGAGGTCTTCAATCAGATATATTTGGTGGTGTATACAGTAGAGTCAGTGTGAGGCTTGGTCTCGAACCTGGTTTAAACCCCCAGCGGACTTTTTTGCCACTGACTCTTCCAAGGCGGTCGCCATATTGTCAACCCTTTTGTGTTTGTGACGTCATATGCCTTTATTCTTCATTAACATTACCATTCATGTTTATCATTTTGCGTGCTTTTTGCTTTACTGTGTTCTGTGAAAGTTGCATTTCCTGTTCGGATTTTATAGTTATGTTTATAGTCAGTTTGTAAATTTGATTTGATTATGTTGAGCCTAATTAATAAGTTTTTACTTATAGGTGTATAATCAGCGTGTCTTGTCAAACGAATATTGTTGATATCAAAAACAGTACATATTGTCAGATGTATTGTTCAATAATTATTTGAATAGGACATTGTTGAGCTAACTATTCATATCTATTTGCAGTTGATAGTGCGCTTTTGTATGTTTCAGAGCTCACTGCCTATTTTTAGTTATAGGTTTAAAAAGACGTTTTAAATGGATGTGTGCTCACTTTGAACGCATGCTGTATTTGTATGTTTGTAGCCAGCTTGTCGTGTTAAATTGATTTGTTGAGCTAAAATGCATCTTTATTTTAAATGTTTAGTTAGCCTGTCAATTTAAGTGGTCATTATTTAGATGAGAGTATTTACGCTGTTAATTTTAACGATGTAATTGTCGATTTTCAGATCAAATTTGATTACTAGTTTAAAGTGAAGATGATCGTTTAAATATATATTTTTGGGGCTCATTAATTATGTTTATTTATTGTTGTATATGCAGGTTGTCATGTGAAATAGATACTGTCGAGTGCACTGTATGTGTGTTTTAATTGCCTTCTTCTTACCCTACATCATACGTTGTTGGTGTACTTATACATAGTAAGTAAGGCGTCCCATCGTATCATTTTTCCAAGTGCATATACAGTATTTCTGTCTTATAATATGAAATTATAAAATGTATCAATAATAGATATCTGTATATGACTACACATTAACGGGTTTAATCAAGGCGGTTCTAACGGTATACACTTGTCCACAGGTCACTTGGAATAGTTGGTACTGTCCGACGTATCTTGATTTCAAAACGTCTTATTAGAATATACCCTCTGAATGTAACAGCTGCACGTGGCATAACGTTTCCTATATTCATGAGAGCTGACGAGGCCCATTGGACGGGCTCAAGACATAACCGGAGTTTCGTAGGTTTGTTTTGTGGACTTTCCCTAGGATGGGAACGGATGGAAACCTGGTGGATGGTTCCTTGTATTGTCTATACTCCGAGTACGTTAAAGAATCACAGAGGTCTCCCTTCGTTAGGAAAAGACATTGAACATTCTTTTACGTGCGTGTCTGCATTTATTGCATTCCACACTGGTGCTATGAAATGCACGTGCATTTCCGGGGTTCTTCAGCTACTTCTCAAAAACATTAATAATACTGGCAGACGTCAAACAATAAAAAGGTCAGTGTAAGCAGTTGGAATTTATTCCGAGACAGATTAATGCAGCTTGAAATGTAGTGGAACTACTTTCTTTTTATGACTATCCTTAGTAAACAATGTTAAACAACTGCGTAACTGCTTGTGATAGAAGCCTACCAATAAACATCAAAGACAAGTTAGGATTCGTGATTCAATACTTAAAAAATAGGAAATATTGATTCAGCAGGTTTGCGAATAATCCAACAGCATAAACATATGGAATTATGACGCGTTTTCATTGGCGGTCAGTATATATCATAATGTGTTAGGCTGACAATTTGACAACGTTTGACACCCTATAGCTTTTAATCCTATTAGATGACCCAATCGTATAATATTTAAGCAAATATGTTTAATATGATGATATTTAAAATGTTTTATAGTCAGTACAAATGTGAGGCTTAACATTAGACAGTATGTTGCGTTTATGTTTTATGGTTAGTTCACATGTGAGGGTTAACATTAGACAGTATATTGCTTTATGTTTTATGGTTAGTACAAATGTGAGGCTTAACATTAGACAGTATGTTGTGTTTATGTTTTATGGTTAGTACAAATGTGAGGCTCAACATTAGACAGTAAGTTGTGTTTATGTTTTATGGTTAGTACAAATGTGAGGCTTAACATTAGACAGTATGTTGTGTTTATGTTTTATAGTTAGTACACATGTGAGGCTTAACATTATACAATATGTTGCGTTTATGTTTTATAGTTAGTACAAATGTGAGGCTTAACATTAGACAGTATGTTGTGTTTATGTTTTATGGTTAGTACACATGTGAGGCTTAACATTATACAATATGTTGCGTTTATGTTTTATAGTTAGTACAAATGTGAGGCTTAACATTAGACAGTATGTTGTGTTTATGTTTTATAGTTAGTACACATGTGAGGCTTAACATTATACAATATGTTGCGTTTATGTTTTATAGTTAGTACAAATGTGAGGCTTAACATTAGACAGTATGTTGTGTTTATGTTTTATAGTTAGTACACATGTGAGGCTTAACATTATACAATATGTTGCGTTTATGTTTTATAGTTAGTACAAATGTGAGGCTTAACATTAGACAGTATGTTGCGTTTATGTTTTATGGTTAGTACAAATGTGAGGCTTAACATTAGACAGTATGCTGGGTTTATGTTTTATGGTTAGTACAAATGTGAGGCTTAACATTAGACGGTATGTTGCGTTTATGTTTTATGGTTAGTACAAATGTGAGACTTAACATTAGATAGTATGTTGTGTTGATGTTTTATAGTTAGTACAAATGTGAGGCTTAGCATTAGACAGTATGTTGTGTTTATGTTTTATGGTTAGTACAAATGTGAGGCTTAACATTAGACAGTATGTTGCGTTTATGTTTTATGGTCAGTACAAATGTGAGGCTTAACATTAGACAGTATGTTGCGTTTATGTTTTATGGTTAGTACAAATGTGAGGCTTAACATTAGACAGTATGTTGCGATTATGTTTTATGGTTAGTACAAATGTGAGGCTTAACATTAGACAGTATGTTGTGTTGATGTTTTATGGTTAGTTCAAATGTGAGGCTTAACATTAGACAGTATGTTGCGTTAATGTTTTATGGAGGCTTAATATTAGACAGTATGTTGCGTTTATGTTTTATAGTTAGTACAAATGTGAGGCTTAACATTAGACAGTATGTTGCGTTTATGTTTTATAGTTAGTACAAATGTGAGGCTTAACATTAGACAGTAGGTTGTGTTTATGTTTTATGGTTAGTACAAATGTGAGGCTTAACATTAGATAGTATGTTGTGTTGATGTTTTATAGTTAGTACAAATGTGAGGCTTAGCATTAGACAGTATGTTGTGTTTATGTTTTATGGTTAGTACAAATGTGAGGCTTAACATTAGACAGTATGTTGCGTTTATGTTTTATGGTCAGTACAAATGTGAGGCTTAACATTAGACAGTATGTTGCGTTTATGTTTTATGGTTAGTACAAATGTGAGGCTTAACATTAGACAGTATGTTGCGATTATGTTTTATGGTTAGTACAAATGTGAGGCTTAACATTAGACAGTATGTTGTGTTGATGTTTTATGGTTAGTTCAAATGTGAGGCTTAACATTAGACAGTATGTTGCGTTAATGTTTTATGGAGGCTTAATATTAGACAGTATGTTGCGTTTATGTTTTATAGTTAGTACAAATGTGAGGCTTAACATTAGACAGTAGGTTGTGTTTATGTTTTATGGTTAGTACAAATGTGAGGCTCAACATTAGACAGTATGTTGCGTTTATGTTTTATAGTTAGTACAAATGTGAGGCTTAACATTAGACAGTAGGTTGTGTTTATGTTTTATGGTTAGTACAAATGTGAGGCTCAACATTAGACAGTATGTTGCGTTTATGTTTTATGGTTAGTAAAAATGTGAGGCTTAACATTAGACAGTATGTTGCGTTTATGTTTTATAGTTAGTACAAATGTGAGGCTTAACATTAGACAGTATGTTGCGTTTATGTTTTATGGTTAGTACAAATGTGAGGCTTAACATTAGACAGTATGTTGGGTTTACGTTTTATGGTTAGTACAAATGTGAGGCTGAACATTAGACGGTATGTTGCGTTTATGTTTTATGGTTAGTACAAATGTGAGACTTAACATTAGACAGTATGTTGTGTTTATGTTTTATAGTTAGTACAAATGTGAGGCTTAACATTAGACAGTATGTTGTGTTTATGTTTTATAGTTAGTACAAATGTGAGACTTAACATTAGACAGTATGTTGTGTTTATGTTTTATAGTTAGTACAAATGTGAGACTTAACATTAGACAGTATGTTGTGTTTATGTTTTATAGTTAGTACAAATGTGAGGCTTAACATTAGACAGTATGTTGCGTTTATGTTTTATGGTTAGTACAAATGTGAGGCTTAACATTAGACAGTATGTTGTGTTTATGTTTTATGGTTAGTACAAATGTGAAGCTTAACATTAGACAGTATGTTGCGTTTATGTTTTATAGTTAGTACAAATGTGAGGCTTAACATTAGACAGTATGTTGCGTTTATGTTTTATAGTTAGTACAAATGTGAGGCTTAACATTAGACAGTATGTTGCGTTTATGTTTTATGGTTAGTACAAATGTGAGGCTTAACATTAGACAGTATGTTGTGTTTATGTTTTATGGTTAGTACAAATGTGAGGCTTAACATTAGACAGTATGTTGTGTTTATGTTTTATGGATAGTTCAAATGTGAGGCTTAACATAAGACAGTATGTTGCGTTTATGTTTTATGGAGGCTTAACATTAGACAGTATGTTGCGTTTATGTTTTATAGTTAGTACAAATGTGAGGCTTAACATTAGACAGTATGTTGTGTTGATGTTTTATGGTTAGTACAAATGTGAGGCTTAACATTAGACAGTATGTTGCGTTAATGTTTTATAGTTAGTACAAATGTGAGGCTTAACATTAGACAGTATGTTGCGTTTATGTTTTATAGTCAGTACAAATGTGAGGCTGAACATTAGACAGTATGTTGCGTTGATGTTTTATAGTCAGTACAAATGTGAGGCTGAACATTAGACAGTATGTTGCGTTGATGTTTTATAGTCAGTGCAAATGTGAGGCTTAACATTAGACAGTATGTTGTGTTTATGTTTTATGGTTAATACAAATTTGAGGCTTAACATTAGACAGTATGTTGCGTTTATGTTTTATATTTAGTAGAAATGTGATGCTTAACATTAGACAGTATGTTGCGTTTATGTTTTATGGTTAGTACAAACATGAGGCTTAACATTAGACAGTATGTTGCGTTTATGTTTTATGGTTAGTTCACATGTGCGGGTTAACATTAGACAGTATATTGCTTTATGTTTTATGGTTAGTACAAATGTGAGGCTTAACATTAGACAGTATGTTGTGTTTATGTTTTATGGTTAGTACAAATGTGAGGCTCAACATTAGACAGTAAGTTGTGTTTATGTTTTATGGTTAGTACAAATGTGAGGCTTAACATTAGACAGTATGTTGTGTTTATGTTTTATAGTTAGTACACATGTGAGGCTTAACATTATACAGTATGTTGCGTTTATGTTTTATAGTTAGTACAAATGTGAGGCTTAACATTAGACAGTATGTTGCGTTTATGTTTTATGGTTAGTACAAATGTGAATC
Source organism: Cyrtodaria siliqua (assembly GCA_037043455.1). Lineage (NCBI taxonomy): Eukaryota > Metazoa > Mollusca > Bivalvia > Adapedonta > Hiatellidae > Cyrtodaria > Cyrtodaria siliqua. Next base: position 20,888 of record JAWPHD010020852.1, on the reverse strand, counting down.
TTAACATTAGACAGTATGCTGGGTTTATGTTTTATGGTTAGTACAAATGTGAGGCTTAACATTAGACGGTATGTTGCGTTTATGTTTTATGGTTAGTACAAATGTGAGACTTAACATTAGATAGTATGTTGTGTTGATGTTTTATAGTTAGTACAAATGTGAGGCTTAGCATTAGACAGTATGTTGCGTTTATGTTTTATAGTTAGTACAAATGTGAGGCTTAACATTAGACAGTATGTTGTGTTTATGTTTTATGGTTAGTACAAATGTGAGGCTTAACATTAGACAGTATGTTGCGTTTATGTTTTATGGTCAGTACAAATGTGAGGCTTAACATTAGACAGTATGTTGCGTTTATGTTTTATGGTTAGTACAAATGTGAGGCTTAACATTAGACAGTATGTTGCGATTATGTTTTATGGTTAGTACAAATGTGAGGCTTAACATTAGACAGTATGTTGTGTTGATGTTTTATGGTTAGTTCAAATGTGAGGCTTAACATTAGACAGTATGTTGCGTTAATGTTTTATGGAGGCTTAATATTAGACAGTATGTTGCGTTTATGTTTTATAGTTAGTACAAATGTGAGGCTTAACATTAGACAGTATGTTGCGTTTATGTTTTATAGTTAGTACAAATGTGAGGCTTAACATTAGACAGTAGGTTGTGTTTATGTTTTATGGTTAGTACAAATGTGAGGCTCAACATTAGACAGTAAGTTGTGTTTATGTTTTATGATTAGTACAAATGTGAGGCTTAACATTAAACAGTATGTTGCGTTTATGTTTTATAGTTAGTACAAATGTGAGGCTTAACATTAGACAGTATGTTGCGTTTATGTTTTATGGTTAGTACAAATGTGAGGCTTAACATTAGACAGTATGTTGGGTTTATGTTTTATGGTTAGTACAAATGTGAGGCTTAACATTAGACGGTATGTTGCGTTTATGTTTTATGGTTAGTACAAATGTGAGACTTAACATTAGACAGTATGTTGTGTTTATGTTTTATAGTTAGTACAAATGTGAGGTTTAACATTAGACAGTATGTTGTGTTTATGTTTTATGGTTAGTACAAATGTGAGGATTAACATTAGACAGTATGTTGCGATTATGTTTTATGGTTAGTACAAATGTGAGGCTTAACATTAGACAGTATGTTGCGTTTATGTTTTATGGTTAGTACAAATGTGAGGATTAACATTAGACAGTATGTTGCGATTATGTTTTATGGTTAGTACAAATGTGAGGCTTAACATTAGACAGTATGTTGTGTTTATGTTTTATGGTTAGTTCAAATGTGAGGCTTAACATTAGACAGTATGTTGCGTTTATGTTTTATGGAGGCTTAACATTAGACAGTATGTTGCGTTTATGTTTTATAGTTAGTACAAATGTGAGGCTTAACATTAGACAGTACGTTGCGTTTATGTTTTATAGTTAGTACAAATGTGAGGCTTAACATTAGACAGTAGGTTGTGTTTATGTTTTATAGTTAGTACAAATGTGAGGCTTAACATTAGACAGTATGTTGCGTTTATGTTTTATAGTCAGTACAAATGTGAGGCTGAACATTAGACAGTATGTTGCGTTGATGTTTTATAGTCAGTGCAAATGTGAGGCTTAACATTAGACAGTATGTTGTGTTTATGTTTTATGGTTAATACAAATGTGAGGCTTAACATTAGACAGTATGTTGCGTTTATGTTTTATATTTAGTAGAAATGTGATGCTTAACATTAGACAGTATGTTGCGTTTATGTGTTATAGTAAGTACAAATGTGAGGCTTAACATTAGACAGTATGTTGTGTTTATGTTTTATGGTTAGTACAAATGTGAGGCTTAACATTAGACAGTATGTTGCGTTTATGTTTTATAGTTAGTACAAGTGTGAGGCTTAACATTAGACAGTATGTTGCGTTTATGTTTTATAGTTAATACAAATGTGGGGCTTAACATTAGACAGTATGTTGCGTTTATGTTCTATAGTTAGTACAAATGTGAGGCTTAACATTAGACAGTATGTTGCGTTTATGTTTTATAGTTAGTACAAATGTGAGGCTTAACATTAGACAGTATGTTGTGTTTATGTTTTGTACAAATGTGAGGCTTAACATTAGACAGTATGTTGTGTTTATGTTTTATAGTTAGTACAAATGTGAGGCTTAACATTAGACAGTATGTTGTGTTTATGTTTTATGGTTAGTACAAATGTGAGGCTTAACATTAGACAGTATGTTGCGTTTATGTTTTATGGTTATTACAAATGTGAGGCTTAACATTAAACAGTATGTTGCGTTTATGTTTTATGGTTAGTACAAATGTGAGGCTTAACATTAGACAGTATGTTGTGTTTATGTTTTATGGTTAGTTCAAATGTGAGGCTTAACATTAGACAGTATGTTGCGTTTATGTTTTATGGAGGCTTAACATTAGACAGTATGTTGCGTTTATGTTTTATAGTTAGTACAAATGTGAGGCTTAACATTAGACAGTACGTTGCGTTTATGTTTTATAGTTAGTACAAATATGAGGCTTAACATTAGACAGTAGGTTGTGTTTATGTTTTATAGTTAGTACAAATGTGAGGCTTAACATTAGACAGTATGTTGCGTTTATGTTCTATAGTTAGTACAAATGTGAGGCTTAACATTAGACAGTATGTTGCGTTTATGTTTTATAGTTAGTACAAATGTGAGGCTTAACATTAGACAGTATGTTGTGTTTATGTTTTGTACAAATGTGAGGCTGAACATTAGACAGTATGTTGCGTTTATGTTTTATAGTCAGTACAAATGTGAGGCTTAACATTAGACAGTATGTTGTGTTTATGTTTTATGGTTAATACAAATGTGAGGCTTAACATTAGACAGTATGTTGCGTTTATGTTTTATAGTTAGTAGAAATGTGATGCTTAACATTAGACAGTATGTTGCGTTTATGTGTTATAGTACAAATGTGAGGCTTAACATTAGACAGTATGTTGTGTTTATGTTTTATGGTTAGTACAAATGTGAGGCTTAACATTAGATAGTATGTTGCGTTTATGTGTTATAGTACAAATGTGAGACTTAACATTAGACAGTATGTTGCGTTTATGTTTTATAGTTAGTACAAATGTGAGGCTTAACATTAGACAGTGTGTTGCGTTTATGTTCTATAGTTAGTACAAATGTGAGGCTTAACATTAGACAGTATGTTGCGTTTATGTTTTATAGTTAGTACAAATGTGAGGCTTAACATTAGACAGTATGTTGTGTTTATGCTTTGTACAAATGTGAGGCTTAACATTAGACAGTATGTTGTGTTTATGTTTTATAGTTAGTACAAATGTGAGGCTTAACATTAGACAGTATGTTGTGTTTATATCCAAAATTCGTGTCTCTACACCGTTCGAGAGAGATTAAACGTATACCATTCCTCATATGAATTCCTCTGAGTCTAGAAGGCAGGCATAGTATCAGCTAGGCAAGTATATACACAAGTCGAACAGGAAATGTAGCATTCAAGGACCACAGTCAACCAAAAACACAGAGAAAAAAACAACAACTATAAATATAAATAAAAGACTAGACATTATATCACAAACATATAGGGCTACCGCCTGGGAATAAGTTCGCTAGGGGTTTAAACCAGGTTATAGGGTGCACCAAACCTCACTCCGACCCTATTGTCATCTCAATAAACGGGACACAGTTAAACAATATATCATTGCTAGGTCATATTCTCTTACAAACAAGGCAGCATTAATAGGCATTATAAGTGAAACACCTAAATTATCAAGTATATATAAATATACAACACCTAGAAAGTCACAAGTAAGTACTAGATGATTGGCAGAAGCCAGAGCAACAAGCAAACACACCGTTAAGTGTAAGACAAGACAAGATTGAAGACAAACATCTATCTCTACCGTCGTTTTTTACTACAGCTACAGTATATCGAACAACCAAACTCCGAACTAACTCGTCAATTTCCGCAAGTATGGGTTACGGAAATCGAAGATTAAGGCAGTTGTAAATCGAAATTATTCATCAGGAAAACTCAGTTTTAGGTCATGACAAATTGATGTTAACATATAAAAACCAAATATAATTTATTATCACTCTCAATGAATTGATTTTTCGAAGTGATCATCACTATTTGTATAATATGTCGAAGCATCTATGATAACTAAATAGCAATAATTGGTGTCCATTTATATACGTTTAAGTTTTTTTTTAAAAATAAAAAAATAAAAATGTCCTATAGGCATAAGGTGATCAACATTGGTTTACTAACATTTTAACAACTTTAAATTGGTGTATTGGTTCCTATCTTATGTTCCTTTTAACATTTCGTAGATTGAATATGACCATGATGCATTTTTATTTATACTCTACAAAAATACTGTAGCAAATTGCTATGCAGTGGCTATAAATATAAGTATAAAAGTCTAACAGGAAATGCAGTTTTCACAGAACACAGTAAACCCAAAAACACGCAAAAAGACAAACGTGAATGGCAATGTTAATAAAGAATAAAGGAATCTGACGTCACAAAAACGGCTGATAATAGAGCTATCGACTTGGAAAGGTCAGTGGCAAAACAACAGGTTCAAGGGTGCACCAATCCTCACACTTACCTTATGTCATCCCAATAAAACGGGACAGTGTAAATGAAGAAATCCCTCGCCATGAACTATTCTCTAACCAACAAGGCAGCATTAATATACGTTATACATCAATAAAATCAATGTCCTTATTAAGATAAAGATTTTTTAGAAAATATCTGACGTTATCAGACTACTTGTCAATATCGGGTTGGAGAACATGCTGCGTATAGCTTTGATTTATGGAAGCAGTGTTATACAAATGATCTGTTTGAGTTCTTTCCAGGCTGTTTAAATATAGTATGTAAATCAGCAACTGACATATTAATACGTGATTTCCGTTCGATGTTACCATTACGTCTACAACCATGAGACCTTTATTTACGCTTTCAAATGGAAAATATAGCAAAAAATGTCAATATACGTTGTTTTTGTAAATAGTTCCTTGTTGATAAATATTATTATTAAGGCCCAGTGGAAATAGTGTCTGCAAGTTTTTCATCCACTTTAGTTGTGCTCTATGTTTTAGTTTAGAGTGTTTGGTTGCATCATTATCATATATATTCAACAGGTTGAAAACAGTGGCGTTACTAAAACTATGACCTGACTGACGAAAGTGTTGGTACAGGTAATTCTTTAACTTTTTTGGGGATTGCCTGCATTATATTTATGCTCACGGAATCGAACGTTTAAGAAACGACCTGTTTCTCCAACATACTGTATACCACAATGTGGTGCATTTCAGTCAAATATAAATTATGTGTGAAGTACGTCAATCAACATTTGAAGCTAGACATATATTAAATGTTCAACCATTAACTGTTGATTTAATGGTGGACCTGCAAGACACATAATTGCAACAAATACACCTCTTAGCATTGCACTTACTTATAGAGGAAAACACTCTGCGTCTGTATTGAATTAAACGATGTCTGAATGGAGACGTTACGTGATATTTTCTCAAAACAGTTGATCCAAGAGGTGTTAATGAGGTATTTTCCTTTAAGTGCAGTGTAAATAATGAAAATGCCACCAGGCTATTAGGCAGCATTAATAGGCAATATAAATAAAACACAAATATGATCATGAATATATAAGTATTTTTTATAATAATACAAAAGCCTAGACAGCCACGACACAGGTATTCAAGGAAATAGCTGTAATGAGAGAATAAACCGCCAAAAAACGACAAGACACAGTTGAAGACAAACTTCAAACGTTAACATCTCTATCAGGTTGTAGGTATACTTCATAATAGGGTTTACGTTATGTCGGCTCATCGTACAATCAATGCGGAATACATCGTGGTCATAACCGCTTTTAATAAAATGTGTCACAAGTGTATTAAATATTGTATGAAAGTCATCATTACCAAGGATCTTACGAAGTTTGTAAATCATTTCACCATGGAAATCAGGTTGCGGTTGTCCTTTTAAATGTTTTTTAAATATCTCAACCCAAACCCTATCTCTAACCATAACCATAAAATCCTCAGCTCGACTGCACGCAAAATGAAAAAAAATAAGTTGAGAAACATATACCCAATAAGAAGTTACTCGGGAACAGACAAGTCTAATAAAAAATGAGACAAACAATACAATTATACCGTTAACGGCTGAATTAAGGACGGACTTGTAAAGTAAGTATGTGCAGAAACTGCGTCTCTAAGAATTTCTCTTACCTAGATGTTATATAGAATGAAACACCCTTCGTTTCGAACAGTGATCCCGACTATCAGTCAATAGCATTACTACTTACTGGTGCTTATGGGTAAACAAGCGCAATCGCTGTGCTTTAAAATAGAATACCGCATACGCATAAGCCAGTGTTAGTTGGCGTGAGAGGTGTTGCAACTTGTATAACTCAGTACTGTTATTCATTCGATCTTTGGAGATCGCTGAGCCCGATACTAATAGTTAGTTATCGGTGGTACATTTTCAATTTCTTTTGTTTTCTTACTTAATATTTGATTTGGTGGTTCCATTACTCCGGCCGATAAAAGGCTCTGGGTATTGTTTAGCCACTCATATGATATGTTGTCTGCTTTTTATACGCAGGCTTCATAACCGCTGCTCCCTACTAAATTCCATTATGTTTATTTCGCTCTTCGGGGCATTTCATTTTATTAGATACTGGGACCATACGCCGTACGACATGGGGAAGATGTTAAAGAAGGATAACTACATGTCCACCGCCATATGCATGCCATCTTCGGGATGGTTACAATTTTGTGCTGTTGATTTTATGAATATTGAGCTCTGCTCAACCCGGGGCTAGAGGGCGTGAGCGGTAGCTAGCATATTTCACTACCGCTCATGAACAGTCTCAATCAAACCGAGACTGCAATATTTCGTATGTGTCGTGCTCGGCCGTTTCCAAAGGTCCATTATCATACTCTTTTTTCTCAAGAAAATACCCAAGAAATCAAAGTGTGCTTCATTGGTTCACCCTCTTGTTTGTGTGTGTTGCTTCCAAGGGATTCCATTTTCAGTACGTATTCAGTAAAGTATGGAACACAAAGAACAACATAGATGTGCAAAGATATGTTTCATGATTTATTTCGGTTAACGTAAATAACACAGATATCCTGTTTATCCTCTGATCACTCCGCTCAGTACGAATGCTCGCCGGTATACGTGTGTATACGTTGTAAAGTTTAACGGGTCTACAACGAATACTGCTGAAGACCTGCTAAACCAAACGAATATGTATACTGACATTTAATACATGCCTGTACTATAAAACGACAGTACATTGTATTATTTTAGTTCTGGTTTAATGCTTACATACTCCTTCGATAATAGGTCGAATATCTCAAACACACTTAAGAAATGCTAGTAAGTATAAACATATTTTGAAGATGAGGCGATCCCAAAAGAAAGATATATAATCATCTTCTATTCAAATATATAGTACGCGGTCCCTCCCATACCTACATTCAAAATATTAATAATGCTAATATTGTATTATTATGACATGCGGACAATTTATATTGTATTGTACTGTACTGTATGAGTCTTGAAAACCATCGTATGCTTGGAAAATACACCTTTAAAACTGATTTGATTGTATTTTTAATTCTAAAACGCATACTGACTAATCCATGATAGTTTAAAGTACATATGTAATAATTAATATATCATCTTACATAACATAGAGTGATCAAAGTCAAATTAAAAACGCATATATAACTTTAAGTTTAAGAATCATAAAATAGTTTCTGTAGATTCAAGTGGAAATAAAACAATTAGGAAATACATCTCCACTTAATATTGAACAGACTGTTGTGTTTATGTTTATATCATCTTACCATTAAACATTGTGTTTCAGTTCTGACTGTTTCAGATAAACACACTTATCTATTTTAACTATTTTACCCTATTAGTGACAGCACAGATTTTAGTTAGTGTGTTTATCTTTAAAGCTTTAGTGAGAGGGAATAACGAACGACTGAATGTTGAACTACTTTATTTGTAATTGGACGGCTGTGCTCAGTGATTGTTAAACTTTCTTTACGACTGTTGCAACTACTTCTTATATAGATTCGAGTGGACAGATAATACAACAACAACATTTGTTATTTTGGCCTTAGGCAAGGTTATGTACGTGCATCATGATTAAACAAGCATAAGTAAAAATCAGTTTCGTTAGTTCACTGACAACACACAAGTTTATAGGGTCAAATCTGTATTCAACAACATGTATTCATGTTCGTGTATAACGGCAGACATTGTATATACGTCAGCACTGAGAGAGTGGTAAGTTGTTTTGACCAGTATATCTTCGAGTTGAATAAAACAGGACGTACATATGACCATGATTCCGCTACTAACATTCCTCATTTTGAGAACAATAAATGACACATGAGCAATGATGTTCAATATATACATACATGTACATGTACAACTAAGGGAATAATATAGTTTGGAACATTTTACAGAAAAAATAAACCATAACATACTTATGAACATAGTTAACAAACATACATCAATATCTCACAATATCTCAATGTCACGAAGAAGGAAATGCGTCTTGTTTCTTTAAGACGATTGCCAGCATTAAGACTGGTAATATCAAGACCGGTAACCATGTGTAGCCAAGGCAAAGCGTGAGTACTAGCTTATTTAGAATACTCGCAAAAATACCATTTACATTTAAGAAATAGAACATCATTTACTGTGAATTATCGTGTAATATAACACGGTTAGGAGTTGTTTACAAATGAACGACAAACCGTGATATATTACATGATAATTCACCGTAAACGATGTACTATTTCTGTTATAATATCCCTAAAATGTAAAAATAACGCACACATCTGAACCCTTTCGCATTGCCTTGCTTATTCTCCTGATGTTGCACACGTTACAGTGATATATTTCGCATTGCTTTGCTTATTCTCCTAACGTTGCAAACGTTACAGTGATGTATCGTTGAATATAAAGAGATACTTTAAACTAGGCTATATAGTGCGGGTATAATAATTAGAGAACTGAAACAGTTTTATAGTTTTTAAATAGGGTACAGATTAGATGCACAACAACATTTTGTTTTTCATCTACAACACGTTTCTATACCTATCATTTATGACACAAGCGTTTATCATGTTACGTTCGATATTGTGTATCGATTTGAATGCTAAACATGTTGAGGCAAGCATGTTATTCTAATAATAAATATAGATGACAGTGAACTCTTCCTTTGACTTTAATATAACAAATTAATGTAATAATGATTTACAGTCATGGGTCCCTGTGCAAGGATTTGTCGTTTTAGACAGTTGTCAATAGCTATGAGAGCCAGTAGAGTGGATTAATACTGCTGGAACAGTTATTTTTCAGGCGAGAAGTAATCGGAAGCCCTGTCTGTTATGTACTAAGCTGCAAGAGATGTTTGTTTCAAATACATGTTGTTCGCGTAGATATAAAATCAAGTAAAATGGACAAAATGTAAGACTGTTGGATTGGATTATGCGTAATAAAAAAACGGGTAATACGTCACTATGTTGCGTTCGTTGATTTCAGACCGTTTTAACGAACAGAGGCAACACCTTTTCTCCGCATGAATCGTATATAATGAACAAAAACATACAAATACCCATGCATGTTTGGTGGGGAATAACAATGACCACTTAGAAGTAAATATTTTATACTAATTATTACTCATTTAACGTTCATTACACATGATATGCTGGATACCTTCAAAGCAACCGCAATTAGCAATAACACACGATTCATTCTCCAACCCAACGCATTCATTACGTGGTCCGAGTATTAACTTTCATACGCCATCCAACCCCTTCTTCAAGAAGCGAAAACGGGGTTGGCTGGGTATGAAATAAAACCTTAATTTCGGCTTAAAAGGTTAGCGTATTGTAAAATTAAAACATTTAATAGTTAATTCACAACAGGTTATAACATCTTTTTCAGTAAAAATGTTTTTAAACGTGGATTATTGTCGAAATATCAGTTATAAAACCTTGCTTAAATAAGTTGTCTCATCGCTTAATGACATTAAGGCAGGACAACGTAAAGTTGTCTTAACCATGTTGAAGATCAATGGGCAGTTTGCTTTTGAAGAATAGGATGGTCTGTTATGAACTGCTTCGTAAGTCGTCGGCAAAACATAAACTAAATATACTGGCCTTTGTGATAAGCTTAATTATATAATAAACAATGATTTGCATGCACGTGTAGGTGTGTGTCGTATTGCTTTGGTTGACGTTTTTAATAGACTGATCGGATACTTTGTATATATATATATATATATATATGTGTATTTCGGAAGCAGCGACATCACATTAAATATGGTATGGTAAGGATTCGTAAATACATTAGCTGAACAAATGAATAATACGTAAATATATAAAAGAGAATGACATTGAGATATTAAACTAAATTAATAGCCATAATGTTTATACATATATCATGAATACTGTGATATTTACTTTTTCAATTGGTAAGTTATTTGATACATTTTATAACAACAATGACAGGCAAGTTGAAAAAGCAAAGATACTATTGTTTTATTTACAAGTATCGTCTTTTGTTCTATCCAGGTTGATAAACGTACCACTAACATAATCATGAATATGAAACAAAACTAAAACAGTGTTGTGTGTGTACGTGCGGAACCTGGGTGGCATAAACGCTTTGAGGAGTATCTGATGAATGAAAATGTACTCAAGGTTCAAACAAAATAGTCAGCGATATTTACATATTGTACACTAGTCCATATCATTTACATATTAAATTGTTCATTTGTTATTCGACGGCAGTCTTGCAAGACAATCCTACAAGTGACTTGAGACCTTTCAACAAGTCTTAAGACTTCAATAAACATACTTAACGACGTTTATTCTCGATCCATAGCAACAAACGTCTCAATGTTCATTGCAAAACATGCTGCACATATCTCAAGTTATGTGTCACAAATAAACACTTGATGGTTTAAAGACGTGTACCAGAAAGTGTATATAATTAAATTTAATATGTTTTCAAGTCAAGAAGTTATTTTTGAGTCATCATGTCCATTAAAACAATTCTAGATCTACCGCGGTGAGTTATCGTGTATTTGCCTGTTTTGCCAGTTAAGTTTACTACTAGTTCTGTTATCAACCCGTATGCATAAACATTGAAAGTCGTACTTGTTTACCTTAGTTACACGTAAGGAACGTCATCTAGAGGTATCATCATACCATACACCCACATTCTCGAGCAGTATTTCAAATTGCATTATATGCAATAGTCGTTTTATATTCTCCGTTATCAATATGTTATGACATACTTATATTGGCGAGGTTGTATTCCAAGTACAGCAAACACAGTCGTTATGGAACCAACACGTCAAGCCAAAAGTTATTGATCTCATTGCAACGTCACAACACGACCGTTCTTCTTTGTGTAACCTAGTTCCATATCATTTCAGTGACGTAACACAGACGTAAATAACGTTAATAGTCCAATTAAATAAATTAAGACATTGTCACGTGACGCCGATAGAGCACAAGCTGCGCCTTTTACTTCGGATGGCTCGGCTGGATTTTCTGGAAAAAAAATGAAAGCGCTCTAGAATAAGGTACATGTAACACATTATATGAAAGACGTTAATACGTTTATTAAACCTAAATATGTTAGAATATAAAATGCAAAGATATGTATGTATCAAATTTAAATTTAATTAGATGTTGTTGAACTCAACTAGTAATATTTGTGAATGATATTTTATAATTTACCTGGCAAACTGTAAACATTTCGCCATCGCGAAAAGCATTGAGTTTGAAAGTACAAATTTAAATAAGTTCAAATTAAATAAATTTAACGAGGACTATGGTAATACATAAAGACATGACACTACTTAAAAAAATGTGCGGACTTGAATGAATCAACCAACCGTGTTTAAAAATAAATAAACACTAAACATCTACTGAAATGCACACGTAAAATAAAAGGTCCAAATGGGCCGGCGGGTGCTCAACAGGTTTCTCATGTCAGTTTAATTACAACGCAGCGTATCACTGCTCTTGTTAAGGCAATGTTACTGCAAAACAATGTGTTTGTCGCATTATACATGTTGGCTCATGTTTTAAACAGCTTGCTCATGGCTTTTGTAATATTTCTGATATTTAGAACTAATAAAGACATTTTGGCGAGTTGTATATTATGGCTATCGTCATTGGTTTATACCATGCATGCTTTTTGATGGCTGGTTAAGTTTATATAGTTTGCCTCGTTTCGTGCCTTTTGCCACATTTCTTATATTGCATTTATTCTCAATTGTTTCAACGATATCAATATTTGTGATGTTGACCCATTTTCTGTGTTGTGTCTTATTTTGAAGCCTATTTTCCCTGTTTTTCTTTAAACTTTGTTTTTCTTTATGACTTCTGTCATGTTTTTATTTTATCGTTAACTGTTCCTATTGTTATCAATTTTCGCGACGTTGTCATGTTATGCTCCATTTGAATCAGCTGAAACAACTGTAACAACCACACTATACATTTTATGGGCTACATATGTATCCTAACTCATACTATACACATCATGGGTCAACACGTTTCTGATTACATTTTTTTTTTTTTTTTATGTCTCTCTCTATCAAATCATGTCAACGATGACTTTCGTGCAACCTTATAATGAAATCCACTTTTTAGTATTTGTTATAATGACAATTAAGAGACTGAAGAGGTGTTGCATCTTATATTAGCTCTCTTGAACAGACTAAAACCAACTACCTTTCTCTCTTGGTTGTGTTTATTGCTTCCAAGTGATGCCCTTTTCAGTAGGTACATGTATTATTACTTTTCCTATATAACTATGACTTTTTTTATTTATTAAAAATATAAATATTTCCGGTTTGTTTTACTCTAGAGCCAGCCATCCAGAAGCTTGATTCTGATAGTCAGTACGTTATTTCATGCTTTGTGGCAACGTTATATCTTAAAGGCTTTATTTGTAAAATTGTGTTTTCAACAAAGGTGCTGAGTTTAAACGTTTTATGTTTACATAGTGTTTCCTTTTTTTCTAACCCCAGGGCTAAATAACAGAACATATTTTGAACACATTTGCTAGTCCAAGACAATACAATCATCTCTAAAATAAAAAAACTATGGTAATATTAATATTTAGCACTAATGATTACGTTTCTATCGTCGGAGGTGAATCTCATGCATGCCTCATTTTATTCATTTTTGATGTCTGGCTAAGTTTCCAAATAAATGTAAGTCTAACTATAAGTGAGCAGAGTTTATTATGTTTGTTCTTTATTTATTATTTCCTGCTATCTTGAATGTCAATGTGGCCTAATTTTAATTTTACCTGACAATGTAAGGATGATCCATGATGTGATGGTAGAAAAGCAACCGGTTTTTGGGAAGATTCTCGTTTTAGCAAAATGCTGACGAAAATACACCAGGTTACAATGGCCAAGTCTGAGCGTTCGGATCATGTTAGCTTACTAATACTGTCATTCTAAAACTACATATGTTATCCTTCAAACACACAATTTGTCAATTGAAGGAGAATACAATATATTGAATAAACAGTGACGTTCTGTATAGTTCTAGCACACTTACCGCATTGATATTTAAATAGTATCAGCTCTAAAAGTGGTAAAAGTGATACTGTCAACATGAACAATTGCAGAACCTATCTAATAAACGAGCAAAATACATGAGATGAAACCCTGAACAAAACATAAAGTGACCACACTAAAAAGGCCGACATTGGATATCATGCAAAACAAGTGCTTACCACTAAGTGTCCCACCTTTAGAGAAGCAAACGTGTACAACATATGTTAGAGAGAGGTGAGTGAGACACGCAGTAGTCAGTGCGAATTTTTCACAAAAAGCTTTGAGTGTATAGACTACAAGGCACATGCCTTCGAGCTGTGTTTCTTAAAACAGGTTTACAATATTCAAAACCTGAACTTAACGATAATGATTCAGTTGTTGTATTTGCAAATGTCCAGTCGATTGTTTAACAGGCAGTGTTTACCAGTTAAATAAATTGACAAGGAAATTCCGATTGTGGTAAAGGTTCCTGCATATTGCATTCGGTAAATATTCAAACTGGGGATATAATTGCTAAATGTACTAATGCAAATGTACGCAAATCGAGGTAAGAAAATAATACGTTGTGTTATTATTTAACTAAAATACACATAATAAGAAGTATAACCATTAGTTCATAGCGTATTAATAACCTGTTATAGGTTTATGTTTTTTTATGAAAGCGATTTTATGTATTCAGATACTGAGTACTCGTTCCTTTCCAGTTTGAAACCATAGATGACAACACATGTTTGCTTTTTTAACCAAACATGTTGACACATTATATTGCTTTGTAACACACTTCGGAATTATTAGTGCTAACCTATTTTATCACAATGAAGTTTAGTTATTTTCAAGCACAGTTTAAATGGTATCCTGAATTTAATTGAAACAACAGAGGTAACAGTAGTAAGATATAGCATACTGTTCATGAAAATGGTCAACAGCAAACGTTGTTATTACTAAAAGTGAGTATCCGGTGAATGTGTCAGTAAAAGCTATTATTATAAAGCGGGTGTCTTTTAATGGAAATAAACACAGTGCTTAATTAATCATCATTGAAAACAATATCAAATAATACTGCGTTTTGACAAATTGTTCAAAGAAGAAGAGTGCTCACATTGCGACGACGTGACAACATATGTATGCACTGACTGATAGATCGTTGCTTTGCGTAGTGGTCCATGAAGCAAATGCAATAAGTAATAGGTGAACATTCCGTTAAGATGATATACAATCAAATATTAGTATATGTGTTATGTGCGATGAAGGTGGGGTCAACAACAAACTGCGTGTATTATATAACGACAATACTAATAAACAAGTGGTGTAAATATGCTATAAAGGCATTAGAATATTATTATGTAAAGTGAGGTTTCGGTTAAGGTTAACATATGTCAGCATTTTGTTTCATTCTAAGAACGTTCACGGTACACATACATACTATCAATGAAGAATATATAATAAAAATATACATACCACGTTTGTTTGGTTTTGTTTCTGCTGCAAACATAGAATTAACAAACGTTAAATACATGTATAATAATCAAACATTAGTAACCACTCTTTGCATCCATTGTTTGGTAATTAAAACGGGAGCCTAAATTGCCCGTACTTATAGATATTGTAATGTCTCCAAATAAATCGAAATGATGTTTAGCTATGTTGACAAGTAAAGGGGGTGCTTTAAATGAGCATGCACTTGTTGTCATAGCTAGTAGTGTTTGCTACATTTGCTGATTTATATTAAATTGGACTTTATACGAATCAGTTTTTTTTTTGTTTTTTTTTCAACATACTTTTATCAATGTGTACGTCAGCTAAATAATAAGTAAGTAAACATTGAATATCTGTTAAAACTCTGAGGGAAATGGTCATCTACCATAAAATGCAACACTCATTTCAATAGAAAACAAACGCTGACGTAATACAAATAAATAAATGCATTTTCTTATTAAAGTTAAATGAACCAAGATACATATCTTATTGTGGTTAATTGTTGTTTCCTATGCTTAAACTATTATTAGCCTACGGCAGCATGCGTTCAATCCTGTTGGTTTATACTGTCAACACCAAATCATCGCGTTATGTATACGAAACATGCCATTTGTTTATTAATTTGCAATGTTAATTGAATATTCTTATAAGTGCATATACGTCAAAACCTAGTTTGTTTATCGCAATACAGTTTGGCATGCATATCCATATGATGTTTACTGTGTTAAAAATAATAATACAATCTGTCAGGTTTTACATTTACGTATTCAAAGCAAATACACCGACTAAACATATAAACAGATACAGAGTATTTAAGGCTTAGACTGTCACATTTGACATATATATTTATTCAGCCTCACACATGTAGATCTGTTTAAACATCACTACGTGTCTATTGCAGTTTTGACAAAAACACATAATACGATTACCAAAACACGATGTATACAGAAAAGGATTGTTGAATAAATATTAAAGCAATACGGGTTATAAACATCTTCAGCGAAATGACTTATATAATAGAAGCATTGCAACGAATGAACACAACAACAAAGATAACATAGCATGAAGCGATAGGTTTAACAACTGTGTACCCTTATGTGTAAACTTTATTAAGAACTCTTAAAATATCAGATACAATAAAACTGTCAATTATATTTTCTGACTAAAGGGCATAAAATGTATGCCTACATAATAGTGAATGGACACATTGCGAGTCTTCCCTTCATACGTATATGCTACTCATTTTGAAATATCCCAAAACATGATTAATTAGATATCTCTCCTATATTTCTGTTTGATATATATGGACAATTTTAAAGAAACACACATAAAGGGACATACGCCTAATATTAGTTATTGGGTTGGTTACTGACACCTTACAGAACTATGTGGGGTCAGTAAGATTTATAGGGAGCGAGGCAATAGCTGAGTCCCCATATATATCTGACTGACCCCACATATTTCTGTAGGGGGTCAGTAACAAACCCAATAACGGATTTATTGCATCGAGCACCTTTTTTTAAGGCAAACACCGATATTTAACCCATTTTAATGGACAGTCAACGTCAAGAACGTCATTGACGTTGCCCGGTACAGTTTAAACACATTATTAATTTACTTATTATGTTTGTTACTAACGCCTTAAAGAACTATTTGCAAATTATTTAAACTTTGAATCGGAATTGTAGTCCATATTGTTTTAGTGACCCTCTATGAATCTACTGACCCACTATAGAATAATAGAGGGTCACCATGTGACCGGTCTAATTCAATGAAATTCCTAGGATTTCGTGCGAGGTGCAATAAGGAAGATGCCACAGCTAACAAAATGGGTGAAGTAGACCTTACCAACGCCCGACCAGCGGTCGATGCTTATCTTTTTTCTTGATCGTCTAGCCGATCCTGCAGGAAATGCATATTGACTAGATGACGATAGACGATGAATGATTTGCATTAATTGGATATCTCAATGAACCAAATGGACGGATAATGTAATTTTCAATTATTTATAACGGTGTTATATAGATCACAGTTAATGTTTGATAACGCATACACGCATGCATGTATAACAATAACCAATGTATACTAATTGTTCTATAATCAGAATAGACATTCGCGAACTTACTGAACACACACATTCAACTTGGATCGGATAAAATATATTGCACGGTTTATTAAAATGACGTACATGTTATCATACCAACAAAAGTCGGAATAAGTTATATCCTGAAACAGTGCCTTTTTTGTTTAGACCAAGAACAAAAAATAAAACGATCCAAAACGTTTGTTATTAAAATACACTAGCTAATCACGAGTACAGAGTACCAAAGCATAGAACTATATAGATAAACACTTTCAAAAGATGTGCACTGTGATAATTTGGTGTTGACAATATGTAACATACAAATAAACACTATAAGCACGCTATATGGGACAAGAAAACCGACTTGTTAAATTGTGTATTTGATCCTTGATAGAAAATCGATGGTTGAACGCAACACTGTTTTAACTGTATATACATAAGGAACAAGATTCAACAGTGTTGCGTTGAACCACCGAAACGTTAGTTTCTCGGCGATATTGACTATTTAACCATAAGTCAATGTCAGCATACATACAAAATGGAGATAATTACAGTAAACTGCATGTTGTACACTGATAACACATTTACTGTTACAGAAAACAGTTATACTTCCTATGCGTACATTACCATGACATATAAAACACAATATGGTAGTTTAGAATCTAACCAGCAAGACATTATAATGAAAAAATGAATTAAAATGTCAGAATTTAAAAAGCCGGTTTCGTTAATAAATCGAAAAGGGTGACTGAAAAGACAACGGCTACATTCAAAGAAATACCTAAATGTATACCAATGTCCTTGATATATTTTTCGTCTTTGGATCTTGGTTTTATTTTTTGTCCAAAACTGCCTTTTTTCAAAAGATGCAAATTAGCATAATACTTACAACATAGGTCAAAGATAAGAGAAATGTCCCATGGATATACGTCCGTACCGAATACGATTTGTTTTAAAAATACAATTGCAAACAACTTATAATATGAACATAACTTGCTGATTAGATTCATAATAATTGTTTTACGTAAAGCATTTACATTTGAATTTCATTTAAACCAATGTCACTAAACCCTATCCTTGAAACATTTCTCAAAGGCAAACATTGTATGGCATAGGAACATATGTATATCATTCATACACTCTTCAGCCCCACAGAACAAAAAAAAAATATAAAAATCGGACAGGGAAAGTAGCATTCAATGACGACAGATGGTGAGCGACGGCAGCCAAATCTCGCCGCGACTACATTAGTGTTATTACTTACTGCAAGTCCAATCTATGTGGCTTTCAAGTAGAATAACGCGTAAGCCGGTGCAAGGGATGTGAAAGGTGTTGGACTTTATATTACATCTAATGAACAGACTCATTGCACAGAACAAGCTGCACTAATGGTGAGCGGGGGCAGCAAAATGTCGCCGCGACTACATTAGTGTTATTACTTACTGGCCCGTTTGGATCATCAAGCCCAATCTATGTGGCTTTCAAGTAGAATAACGCGTAAGCCGGTGAAAGGAATGTAAAAAGTGCTGGACTTTATATTACATTTAATGAACAGACTTATTGCACATAACAAGTTGCACTAATGGTGAGCGGGGGCAGCAAAATGTCGCCGCGACTACATTAGTGTTATTAATTACTGGTCCGTTTGGATCATCAAATCCAATCTATGTGGCTTTCAAGTAGAATAACGCGTAAGCCGGTGCAAGGGATGTGAAAGGTGTTGGACTTTATATTACATCTAATGAACAGACTCATTGAACTCGTGTCTGCTACATTTCTCCCTTGTATGTGTTGCCTCCAAGGGATCTCGTTTTCAGTACTTATTATAATGGAATTCACGTTAGACTGTCATGAATTATGAAGTTGTTTACCTGATATTCAGAGATTTCATATAGTTCTATATTTATTAAATACAATGTATTAACGTGAATATCGTTATAATGGGCGTTCAAATACATACAGTCACACTCTATGAACATACGTAAAAGTATTTGAAAGCTGTAGCGAAATATATTTATCATGAAAAAGAATACATACCATTTAAAACCATAACATTTTTACTTGTAATGGACAAGTCAGAACTTCTACAAATATAATTCCCACTGTCTGTCATCTCACTGTGTTCAATCTCTAACTGACTGTGCAGTGTCTTTGTTTCTGAAACTCTAAATTTCACGATATCTATTCCGCTGTTTTGGCTTTGTTTTATTTTAGTGCCATCTTTAAACCAGTCGATGTCCTCAGGTGGAAAATTTTCACCTGTCGCATTGCAGGTCAATATAATTCTATTGCCCTTTTCTACGAACGGTTGGCCCGTTATTTTAATAGCTGAAACATAAATACAACAGTGACATATCAAACAATGACTTATTAAAGTAAACATAATTATGTAATTGATTCAACGATCTAGCAAGATTACAGGATAAACAAGAACAAAGCAAAACTTAACAAAACGAATGGAAAAAAATATCATCAAGTGTCTATGCATAATGTAAACGTACAACAATTGAATTTATATTATACATTGTTTACTCACGCACCATGAAAGGTCACTGGTTTAACTAATTTAATATCTCAACAAAAAAAACGTAACAAAATATTTAAAACTATCACGCAAGACTTTATAATTAGTTTCTCTATTTCAAAACAAAACATTATGAATAATACCAACCCTCATGCCGTGGTGAAGGAGTATCTGAAAGAAAAATAATAAAATATACAGATAAAAAGAAATAATACATTTATTAAATAGTTAGATAGATCAACGATAGTTGTTGTTTGCTTCTGTAGTATCATGTATAAGTTGTATTAGGATATCACACGTATGGTATTTCAAAAGCCATTTGCGTATCAAATGACAATACCGAAGGAATAGATTCAACACGAATAGGTCTCACTAAATAGTTATTTCCCTTGCCAGTCACGGTCTTGCGCTTAAAAAATAGACCTGTGTTATTCGGTTCTTGTTTATATCTTAAAATGTGCAAATATTTTCTCTTTTTGTTCAAAGTGACAGGAATGGTACAAGTTCATGATTTCATACTGGTTTGGATATGCCTGAATGTGTCTGACGTCATATCTAAGAAGCTATTACTGGGTACTGATACATTTGAAAATGAAAGTGAAATGGGCCAATTCAACAGGGTCTTTACAAACTATAGACATTTAAAAAAAGCAAATTGGTCGACCCTGTGTTTTTGCTGGATATTTTGAGCAACAGACATTAAGTTTCACAAAGAAAACCATTTAAAGAAAACTCAGGAAGTTGTACAGTGGACTAGCAATATAAAAACGACTTTGTTGTGAGAAGTATAGTGTAATGGTTAAAGTAGATGCAATACTCAAAAATGAAGTGTAGAGTTCGCAGAACGCAGCAAGACAGACACAAACACGCATGTTAAACAAGAAGTAATCGGAATATATATCCCCGCAAAAAAGGAACTCAGCTCCAGTATTTCCGCTATATAATGCATATACTGCATCCTCAATTCCACGTAATATTACAGAGAAATCCCAAGTTATTTGTAACAAAAGAAGGTTTTACAACTGTGCTGTGCTGTGGTAGAGTTTTTAATGGTCGTAAGTTTGCTCACCTGCCAGCTGCTTGCGCCAAATGCGTCTTCTATCAACAGTTCGACTAACAGCAGTATATATAACATAACCTAG
>JAWPHD010020851.1:0-30246 GCA_037043455.1 Cyrtodaria siliqua | reverse complement strand
AAAAAAAGAAGAAAAATGTTAGTGATCCCCTTTTATAGATCTAAGCGCATAAGTGGTATTGATTTGGAACCTTTACCAATATAATTTTTCATGACAAGAAGTTGATCCTTAGCAATATTCATTTTTGATTTCACGTCAACCATGGCCGGCAGCGCTCATTTTTGTTTCCATAGAGCTATATTGTAAAACACTTATAATGACGTTTGTCATAATTTGTCTGAATTCCTATTTGAAAATTGGCATGAACGGCTGATCTGATTATCAAAAATCAATCAGTTTCTTGCCACTAAGGTGCTTCAAGGTCATTGACCTTTTGTTGCATTTAGCTAAATGTTTTGGGTGCTGTATGCACACGCTGTACCAACGTTGATGAACGTTGTATAGTTTGTAGTATAGCTCAATTAAACAGAGCAGTTTTACAGTAAGTAAGTATATTGCTTATTATAGTGACATGTGCATAAAGTGACAAACAAGTACATATATAAAATGAAAGATCACCCGGTCCAATAGGGGCCTATAAGTCAATGCCAATGATAAATATGTAACAAAATATAATTATATGGTTACATATGACTTGGACTATTACGGATCATATATTTCGTTAATCGTTTTTTTATTGTTAGCAATCATTAATTTATAATTTTTCAATAACAGAATGCACTAAATCGAAAAATCCTGCAACACAAATATTTAACTACATTTAGAATTTGAAGTATGTTTCTAGTTTGACTTTGTAAGAATAAGAGAACTTGTGTAATCAACCTGGCGTCGATTTCGACATTTCACTCCACCTCTAGTTTTGCGCTTGTTGATTTACATATATAGTTTATATTACTACCAAACACCATTCATTCATTCATTCATTCATTCATTCATTCATTCATTCATTCATTCATTCATTCATTCATTCATTCTTTCTTTCTTTCTTTCTTTCTTTCTTTCTTTCTTTCTTTCTTTCTTTCTTTCTTTCTTTTCTTTCTTTCTTTCTTTCTTTCTTTCTTTCTTTCTTTCTTTATTTATAATACAAAATATGCAATAAAAGCCGAGTAAGATTTGCGTGTAAGCTGTAGTATATATTCAGCAAACTATTGGCATGGGTTTCCTTAACGTATTGTCCAGAAGGCTACATAAGACGTTTGTCGCTATATAACTGTTGGTCAATTGTATTTAGTTGTAGCTCCATAAGTGCATTCCTCTGAGGTGTAGGCAAGTCGGGATTGTAATTCAGGTCCGAGGATCAGAGGTCAAGGCCAATGATTCTAGATATAAATAAAAACTTGAATTTGGCTCGATAACTTTAGTTTGAATAGGCATATATAGCTGAAACCTAATCCAGTATTCCTCTCAGGTGTGTGAAAGATAGATGTGATTTTCGGGTCACATGGTCAAGGTCTCTGTTAGAGAAATTAGCTTTGGAAGGCTTGTTAAGATGAAACCTTATCTGTGCATTCCTGTCAGGTGTAGAAAAAGTTGGACTGCTTTCCAAGGCACACGTTCCAAGATCAAGTTAACTGTTTAAGGGAATGTAGCGACACAGCCAAAGAGCTCTTTTATTGAGAGTTTTGAAAAACTTGCAAAGAGGTGAAACAATTATCAAAATCGGATGATAAACAAAAAATATATGACCATTTGAATGTTGTTCTAAAATGGATATGGGAGCCGCAATTTTGAAAACTATGACGTCTTAGCTCCATATGACCATATATGGATTACTGATCAATAGCATTTAAAGAAAAGCATATCACTTAACTCCTTAACTTGTCATATAAAGCATTATTGCCATAAGTTATACAAATTCTTCATACAGTTACTTTATTTTTTTCGTCGATAAATGAGTAAATTTTCATATTTATCAATATTCAATATATGGTCATTTAGAACTGTGATGTCATAGCTCTAAAAATGGCGGCTTCCATATCCGTTTCAACAGAACTTTCAAACGATCATATATTCTTCGTTTATCATCCGATTTTGATAATTCTTTCACCTTTTTCGAAGTTCTTCCGAACTCTCAATAATAAAGATGTTTGGCTGTGTGGCTATATTCTCTTTAATATAACTAGATATATGTTTTCCGCCCAATAACTTCATTTTGATTCTAGTATATCTCTCGGTGTAGGCAGATTTGTAAAATTTGAAGGATAATACATTATTATGTCACCCTACCCGAAGGGGGCGGGGGGGGGGGGGGGCATATGGCTTTGCACAGGCGTCGGTCGGTCCATAATCTTCTTGTCTTTGCGAGAACTCAAGAACAGCTGGTACTACAAGCTCGAAACTTGCCAGGAATGTTTGTGTCATGGGGTAGTTGTGCACCTCCCCTTTTGGGTAGATTCGCATAAGAAATGTGTTTGCCAGGGTAACAAAACATATAAAAAAAATGTCGGTATGTCGGTCAGTCGGTCGGTCGGTCCACTTTGTCTTTGTGATAACTCAAGAACGGCTGGCACTTCAAACTCGAAACTTGGCAGGAATGTGTGTGTCATGGTGTAGATGTGCACCTTTCCTTTTGGGTAAATTCGCCTAAGAAATGTGGTTGGCATGGTAACAAAACATGTAAAAAATCACTAAAAAAGTCTTCGCGCTTACTCAAAAACAGCTCGAACTACAAACTCGAAACTCGGCAGAAATGTTTGCGTCATGATGTAGTTGTGCACCTCCCCTTTTGGGTAGATTCGGATAAGAAATGTGGTTGGCATGGTAACAAAAGTTGTAAAAAATCACTAAAAATCGCTTGTCTTCGCGATAACTCGAGAACAGCTGGCACTACAAACCCAAAACTCGGCAGAAATGTTTGTGTCATGGTGTAGTTGTGCAGCTCCCATTTTGGGTAGATTCGCATAAGAAATGTGGTTGCCAGGGTAACAAAACATTATAAAAAAAATGTCGGTTGGTCGGTCCATCTTGTCTTCGTGATAACTCAAGAACGGCTGGCACTACAAACTCGAAACTCGGCAGAAATGTTTGTGTCATGGTGAAGTTGTGCACCTCCCCTTTTGAGTAGATTCGGATAAGAAATGTGGTTGGCATGGTAACAAAACTTGTATAAAATCACTTAAAATCGCTTGTCTTCGTGATACGCAAGAACAGCTGGCACTACAAATGCCAAACTTGGCAAGAAATGTTTGTCACATGGTGTAGTTATACATCTCCCCTTTTGGGTAGATTCACATAAGAAATGTGGTTGCCATAGTAATAAAACTTGTAAAAAATGATTGTTATTAGGCGTAGCAAAAAAATAACTTTGTTTCGGGTAACCCGACCCTACCTAGCTAAATCCGCCGATCCTAAAGTTTTTTTACCTTTCCCGAACAGAAAAATAAATTCGGTATGAATTTAGCCCCATCCGACGTAAGCGTTTGTAAAACGATTTTTGATTGGCTGTTTTCAATTATTTGTCCAATCGTAACAGCGCGTAGAAAATCTGCATGTCAACATCCGGGCATCCAATATGGCGTCCGCATGGACAATACTGAATATATGGAGAAAGAAATGTGACCACGCCGAGGAAAGGCGATGTTTCCGGGTCCTCGCGGGCGATTTAACATTCGGTAAATTAGAGTCGCAGATGCGCTGCAGTCAAGAAGGGTTGATGGAGGTTCTCCTCGCTAAGAATGAAGGTATTTTTTAAACCGAAAGTAGTTTTCATTTCTGCTTTTTTAGCGAAAATATTGTACAGGTCCGATAGCGTCTCGAATGTCGGATATTGAAATTTAATGCAGGAATTTGTGTACGTTAAACAAATCTGAAAGCTAGCTCAGTTTGTATGAAATTCAAATAAATGTTTTAAATAGAGAGAAGCCTGGCCCGACAGTGACAGGCTCTTTTATATTGCATTGCATGTCAGAGTGGGTGGGGGATGTTGGAGACTTCGTACCATTACAACTTCGTGCCACGTATATCTCATCTGGGTCTGTACATCACAAACTTTGCTTTTTAAAAATATCTATTTAAAACATTTTTTTGAATTTGAGCTAGCTTTCAAATTTGTTTTAATATTAAACATACACAGATGCCTGCATTAAATTTCAATATCTGACATTCGAGACGCTGGCAATGTTAACACAATATTTTTTATTTTATTTTAATATTTTAATACAAGCCGAACACTCTTGAACTGTCAGATTTTAGTACCATTCGGCATTCACAGCATATTAAGCGACTGCCAAATGCTAATACCTGGTTTTGAATAAAATCTGGCATTTGCAATGTTAATCTGATAACATCTTCACAGTTTTTCTAGATTGTTGTGTATGTTGTTAACACGATAAAACATTTTAAATGATAAAATTTTAATTATTAAAATTGTGAAAATATTTCGCATTTGTCTCGCCTTGTTGTTAAGGTAAAGATGACTCCACAATACCATTGACTTCATTTAATCATTACGTTGTTCGTAAACTACTGAACCATCAATTCCACTCAATGGAATGACAATGCCTAGTCCATCTGTCTGTCTGTCCGTATCAATATCAAAGATAAGCAAATTATCAGCAATAGAATGACAATGCCTAGTCCATCTCTCTGTCTGTCCGTATCAATATCAAAGATAAGCAAATTATCAGCAATAGAATGGCAATGTCAAGTCCATCTCTCTGTCCGTCTGTATCAATATCAAAGATAAGCAAATTATCAGCAATAGAATGGCAATGTCAAGTCCATCTCTCTGTCCGTCTGTATCAATATCAAAGATGAGCAAATTATCAGCAATAGAATGGCAATGTCAAGTCCATCTCTCTGTCCATCTGTATCAATATCAAAGATGAGCAAATTATCAGCAATAGAATGGCAATGTCAAGTCCATCTGTCTGTCCGTATCTATATTAAGGATAAGCAAATAAAATATGGTACTGCACTAGCATTTTTGAAAAGCCACACATTCCAGATTTAAACTTTTTATTCAAGTAAATCTTTGATACATGCATATTTTGTCAAATTCATAACAAACAAAGCCTCAACAACAATATGATATATCAGGGAGAGTTGAATGTAAAAAAAAACATGTAAACACATAACACAAAAAATAAAAAATAAAATAAAATAATTTCCCTACCTACCCTACCTACTGATTTTGGAGATGTTACCCTAAACAAACAATTTTTTTTGTTTGGCCTTAGCTCAATTGGCCGAAGGGATGCCGAGTTGTCCGTCGTCCGTCGGTTGTCCGTCGTCCGTCCGTCCGTCCGTCGTTAACTTTTGTCTCGTTAAGACGATAGGGCCTACATTTTTCATCCGATCTTTACCAAACTTAAACAGGTTGTTAATATCAATGAAAGCTCGGATGAGTTGGAAAACCAGCCAGATCGTACTAGTTACAACGGAGTTATGGCCCTTGATTTAGTTAAAAATGCTATATTGCTATATTTTGCCTCGTTAAGACGATAGGGTCTTTATTTTTCATCCTATCTTTACCAAACTTTACCACATTGTTAATATCAATGAAAGCTCGGACAAGTTCGACAACCAGCCAAATCGGACCAGTAAGAGCGGAGTTATGGTCCTTGATTTAGTTAAAAACGATATATTGCTATATTTTGCCTCGTTAAGACGATAGGGCCTTCGTTTTTCATCCTATCTTTACCAAGCTTTACCACATTGTTAATATCAATGAAAGCTCGGACAAGTTCGAAAACCAGCCATATCTAACTAGTAACAGCGGAGTTATGGCCCTTGATTTAGTTAAAAATGCTATATTTTGCCTCGTTAATACGATAGGGGCTTCATTGTTCATCCGATCTTTACCAAACTTTATCGGATTGTTAATGTCGTTGAAAACTCGAAAAACTTTGAAAACCAGCTTTATCGGACCAGTAACAGTGGAGTTATGGCCCTTGATTAGGTAAAAATTATATATTTTGCCTCGTTAAGACGATAGGGGCCTTATTGTTCATCCGATCTTTACCAAACACTATCAGATTGTTAATATCAATGAAAGCTCGGACAAGTTCGAAAACCAGCCATATCGGACTAGTAACAGCGGAGTTATGGCTCTTTATTTAGTTAAAAATGCTATATTTTGCCTCGTTAAGACGATAGGGGCTTCATTGTTCCGATCCTTACCAAACTTTATCAGATTGTTAATATCAATGAAAGCTTGGACAAGTTCGAAAACCATTCATATTAGACCAGTATCAGCGGAGTTATGGCTATTGATTTAGTTCAAAATGCTATATTTTGTCTTGTTAAGACGGTAGGGCCTTCATTTTTCATCCGATCTTTACCAAGCTTTATCAGATGAAAGCTCAGTCAGGTTCAAAAACTAGCCAGATCGGACCAGTAACAGCGAAGTTATGTCCCTTGATTTTGTTAAAAAATGCTATAATTTGCCTCGTCACACGATAGGGCCTTCATTTTGCATCTGATCTTTGCCAAACTTTACCAGATTTTACGACTTTCTTTTTTATATTATTATTATTTTTTTTTTTTTAATTTTTTTTTTATATATTTTTTTGTTTATTTTTTTTTTTGTTTATTGATTTATTTATTTTTGATAATTTTTTTTATTTTTTTTTATTATTTTTTTGAATTTTTTTTTTTTATGTCTTTTTTTATTTTTATTGTCTCTTGATTTAGTTAAAAAGTCTATATTTTGCCTCTTTAAGATGATAGTCACTCGCTTCATTGATGTTATAAGAGCCATATTAGCCAGTAGAGCGCTCACAGGCCCTCTTGGGCCTCTTGTTTTTTAAAACTATTTTGGCTTATAGGTTCAATTTCTTAAATTTTTTTTTTTTTTTAATTTTTTATTTTTTATTTTTTTTTTGAAATTTTGACTTTATTTTTTTTTGATTTGATTTTATTATTTTTAATTTTTTTGAAATTTTGTTAATTTTTTATTTTTTATTTTTATTTTTTTTTTAGTTTAATCTTCTCTGAAACTACAAAAGATAAAGGTTTAATTTTATTTAATATCAGCTTTTGGATCCTCTACCAAGTTTGTTCAAATGGTGAATCTGGGGTCAAATTTGGGCCCCGCCCCGGGTGTATCCAGTAGAACGATACAGGCCCTCTTGGGCCTATTGCTTTAATATACAAGTATGTTGTGATGTTTCTATTTAAACCTAAAGACCATATTAACTTAAAATTATTTTCTAAATTACCTCCCTTTATTGAATGAATATTAAGATTAAATTTGATTCTAATTAAAAAAAACAACATTTATGATTGATTTAATCTCTTTAAACTCCAACTTTTGCCTAATTTTGACATACATAATTTTGATAAAGAATATGCAAATTAAGCAACCCATCTGAAAGCTAAATGAAAAATACCTACATATATAAGGATAACTGCCAATGATACACTATGATTGTGTTTGTTGGTGGAGGGACTATAAACTTAGAACTACACGCACACACACACGCTGACACTATCTATATGTGAAGACTCGCTAAAAATTGCTTGGCTTCCATAACTCAAAAACAGCTGGCACTCACAACTGGGCAGTGATGTTTTTGTCATGGTTGTTCAAGGGGGGCATATATGTTTTACAAACATTTCTTGTTACTCAAACGT
Organism: Cyrtodaria siliqua; assembly: GCA_037043455.1. NCBI lineage: Eukaryota > Metazoa > Mollusca > Bivalvia > Adapedonta > Hiatellidae > Cyrtodaria > Cyrtodaria siliqua. The sequence goes on along the minus strand of JAWPHD010020851.1, from coordinate 22,731 downwards.
CAATCTTTAAACAGAGCTAACCCAGACATAAACCTATTTCTCTAAAGACATATATAATGTGTATTAAACTTATTCGTGTATAAGTGCCTTTTGTTTTTACACTAAAACATAGTCAAGCTGTGCTGTTCTCCGACAGCTCTTGTTAAGTCTAGGTTTATGAAGTATCTCAGTAATATGCGTCTGATAAAAAAGTGCAAACATTTAATACGCACAATTACATACAAGTATTGATTCACATACTTATTAACACTTCGGTATTTGAGATGCGTTTTGTCGTCAATTTATTGTTATAAGACAGATTTATAGAATTCAACCATAAGCAGTATGCCTTATATTTTATATTTCAGCCATACGACCTATTGGTAGTAACCGATTAGACCCATTAGTGGACAGTAATGTATATGCTGAGTTTGGTTATTTAATGGATGGGCATCAAAATCAAGACAAAACGTTTTATTTCAAAAGTTCAGTTCATTTCGAGGATAAAGAAACAGATTGCGCGATACTGGAGTTAGTACCAAAAGCGGGGATGCCCCAAACCGTTTACATGCTTTAGTGTCCCGAAATTGGAAGGAGGGTTCCACCTCATTGGCCATTCTAAGGGCGAGCCAAAAGCTACAAACAGTGTAGATCATATAATCGATTTGACATCACAGCAGACAAAGCAAGATATAGTTACAGTAAGAGAGTGGAGTAAGCAAACTCATAAGAAGGACTATGAACTGGCAGTTACAGACGATGTCGTTACCAACGAATCTCGATTCTTATTTCATTGCTGTTTTACCAAAGGTGCATCTGGCTGTCCAGGAATTATTGTGCAGTCTCATACACGTGCTGTGGTTGTGACCATGTTGCTTCATGGTTATCCAGACTGGTACTATAATCCTATGTTAGCCCCTGAAGAGAAAGAAGCTGTTCCATATACTTACTGTGTAGAACAAGGCGCTAGCATGATGGCCATATACAACAACATGAATTCGCAAGGAAAACGACGTCTTTGTACCGAAATATTCGGAGCTCGCGATACCTCTATACAAACGTAGACGTGAGGACCACCGGTGTTTCACTGTTATCAGCAGGAGAACAGAATAAGCATTATGCCAGAAATTCTTGCCGTTTAGTAGTGTTTTTATTGGAAATTGGTTGTGTTACAATTATAACAATCAAGATCAAACTCTCCAAATGTACCATAACATATACTCAGCCTTTCTGTATCGCTGTGTCCACACAGTAAAACGAAGCCGCTGGTAAACGTGGTGCTAGGGACTAGTTTTCTGGGTGTGCTGTTGTTTTCGTGGATTGTCTCTATGAGAACCTGACTAATATATATTGCGCCAAGTTTTGTGCAATCGATACAGTTCCTGTATTCGTTGCTGACCAGACACTCTTTAAAGGAAACTTTAGATTGCTTGTTATTTTATCAGGACTATACAGTACCGAAAACACTCTGTCTGTTTTACTGCATCGCACTTTATTGCACGTTGCGAGACATCCGTCTCTCTTATTTGTGTTTAAAGTATTTGATCCAGACTAGTATTGTATGTGTTTTTAACTCGACTGATCAAAGATCAGCAGAGGTAATGCGGTGATGCGTCGTCCGTCTGTCCGTCCGTCTGTAAACTTGTTTTTGTGGCGACTACTCCTCTGAAACTACTAGACGAATTTTCATGAAACTTCACAGGAATGTTGCTCTTGATGTCTAATTGATCCTAGGCTGATTCAAGTCCGCGGAATTCAAGATGGCTGCCACGGCTAAAAATAGATTTTAAAAATGCGATTTTGTGGCGACTACTTCTCAAAAACCATAATTGTTATTGAGTTGGAACCATTACAAAAATGACTGGCACGACATGTAGTTGGTCCTAACCAAAGTTCATTTTGATTGGATGTCAAACATTGCGGGCAGCGGCCATATTTGTTCACATAGAGTTATATAGGAAAAATTTGTGGTGACTACTCCTGAAACTACGTGATGAAATTTCATGAAACTTGACAGGAATGTTGCTCTGGATGTCTAGTTGATTCTAGCAAACATTCAGGTTGGTAGGAAAGTCAAGATGGCCGCCACTGCTAAAGATAGATTTAAAAAATGCAATTTTTGTGGCGACTACTTTTTAAAAAACGTAAGTGATATTGAATTGGAACCTTTACCAAAATGACTGGTGCGACATGTACTTGTTTCTAACCAAGATTCATATATATGAAAAATTGTGGCGACTACTCTTCTGAAACTACTTGATGGATTTTCATGAAACTTCACAGGAGGGTTACTCTTTACCAAAATGACTGGTGTGACATGTACTTGGTCCTAACCAAGATTCATTTCGATTCAATGTCAAATATTTGTTTACATAGAGTTATGTAGGAAACACTAGTGGCGACTACTCCTCTGAAACTACTTGACGGATTTCATGAAACTTCAAGGAATGTTGCTCTTGATATCTAGTTGATCCTAGCAAAATATCAGGTCGGCCGGAAATTCAAGATGACCGCCTCGGCTAAAAATAGATTTAAAAAACAGGTTTGTAGCGACTGCTTCTTGAAAACGAAAGTGATATTGATATGGGACTTTTGCTAAAATGATCAGCATGTCATGATGTTGGTCCTTGTTGAACATTATTTTGATTCGACATTAAACATGGCTGCCAGTGCCCATCTTTGTTTATATGGAGTTGTATAATAAAAGCTTGCAGCGACTACTCCTCTGAAACTACTTATAGGATGTTCATGAAGCTTAACAAAAGTTGAACCTATCAAAATTTCAGGTTGGATGGAAATTCAAGATTGCCGCCATGCCTAAAAAAATAGATTTTTAAAAAACAAATTTGTAGCGACTACTTCTTCAAAACTTTAAGTGATATTGACTTTTTCTAAAATGATCAGCATCACATGATGTTGGTCCTAGTTGAAAATTATTTTTATTCGACATTAAACATGGCTGCCAGTGGCCATCATTGTTTATATAGAGTTATATAATAAAAAGTTGTAGCAACTACTCCTCTGAAACTACTTGACAGATTTTCATGAAACCACATCGAATTCTGAGCTAGCTATCAAAACCTATCAGTAGAGCTTCCTCTTGTATTAGTATTATTAATATTGTTGTTTTAGTCCTATACAGTACCGACAATACCCAGTTTGTTTTTATTGCATCGCATTTATTACACGTTGCGAGACATCCGTCTCTCTTATTTGTGTTTAACGTGTTTGATACTGTATAATGTCAGATTATTATTTTAATTTAGTTTACTTATTATTGATTAATTATATACATAATTGTAGTCAGTTGTTGTTTACCGCATCACATTGTATTACATGTTGCGAGAGAGCAGTCTCTCTTAAAATGTTGGGCTAGAATGGTACCGTGTAATATCAAGACGCATTTTCATTTTAGTTTTAAGCTGACCAGAGCCGAAGGCTCAAAGTGAGCTATTGTGACCACGTTGGATCCGTCATCGTCCTCGTTAACTTTTGCTTAAAAACGACTATTTTCATAAACCCCTTGTACGATTTTGACCAAATTTCAAATAGATGATCGATGGGTTTCAATTTTATTGAAAAAGGTCGATGAATTTGAATTGTATTAAACTAAATTTAACACGACACCAAAGATGGCCACCATTACTATAAATTGTTAAACATTAAATAATCTTTTTCTCAAAAACCACTGAACGAGATATCAACAATTTATCTTGATTAATGATTGCCAAATCATAGCTTACACATTGTATACAAATGAAGTCTGGGGTGAGAAATGGCCGCGTCCCGGTTGTTCAAACTTTTTATATATAGACTGCATATTATAAATAGAATTATCTAAGGATGGTTTTGAAATAAAAGTCTTCTCTGAAATCACAAGGCATAGAACTCTCACATACTGCAATTACCAGAAGTGTATGGCCTCAACCAAATGTGTTCAAATGAACGTGGTTGTACCCGGATGTCACACTTCAACATAGAGTTATTTAGAAATCAGAAGAACCAGAGGTCTTATAGTTTGCATGTAGCAGTAGCCTATAATCCTACACAAAGTTTGTTCAAATGGTAACCCTGTGTCAATTTGGCACCGCTCCAGTTGTCAGATTTTTTATAAATACTAATATAGGAAAATTAAAAAAGATCGATTTTTCTGAAACCAAAAGGCACGGAACGCTCATTTATTGCATGTATGATACGCTTGTTGTTCAAATGGCGACACTGGGTTTAAGTTTGGCGCCGCCCCGGGGTCACTAGTTTACATAGGTTCAGTGGAAACAAATCTACAATAGCTAGAGGTATTATGTTTTGTATATAGCATAAGCTTATTATCCGCTACCACGTTTGATCAAATAGTCACATAGACGGTTTGTACCAATGGTGACCAATGAATTAAATTCTGCCCTGTTGCGGGAGTTCACAGTTTAGCATAGTAAAATCAAGATATTTTCTGACTTATTTTATCTCAACTACTTCCGCTGCAATTGTCTACAGTGAACACGGTCATAAGGTGGGCTATTCTTGGTTAACCCTCTTGTTATTTATCTGTTTATTGTTTTAGTTCTATGCTGAACAATAAGTCTGTTTTACTGAATCACATTTAGTAAACGTTGCGAGACACCAGTCTCTCTTTTTTGATTTTAAATTGTTTGATCCAGACTAGTACTATATGTGTTAGTTTTATTTACTTGTTATAGTTTAAATCCTCCTATATAGTTTAGACAAAGCCAAATCTGTTTTAATGCATCAAATGTTATAATATGTCCTTCAATCGTGTCTCAAATATATATTGTATGTGACTTTTAATTTGCTATACTGGCAGATGTGTATGTTATGGTGCATTTCCCGTCGTCTATTAGACAATTCATGTTTAAATCGATTACTTAGGTACATTAAGGAGGTTGGCTGGGAAAGGACGTAGTGCTGAGATTTTTTTAAAATTGATATTTAAAGCTTCTTTGGTATCATTTAGATACACAGTTATCAAAATTAGACGTTTTTGAAGTAGAAACATATTTCTAACTTTAAAATTTCACTAAAAATAAGAAAAATAGAGTCATTGAACATTTTCACAATTTTTTTCATAACATTGGATTTATTGAAAAAACAACGATTAATTTTCTATTACATATATACATATCTTTTAAAACATACACCAACAATTGTACTCCTCATTCGTCTCTGTTTACTTTAAAAAGCGAACATACATGGACCATACCCCACCCATTTCTTTTTTACTATAAGAATAATTAAAGATAAAAAAGTATGTTCTAATGCTCAACTTTTTTTAAAACTTGTATGTTTTAGTGTAAATTTAGTGCAGTGTGGCGGCTGTAAAATGTCTCCCCGTCCTACAAAACAGTAGTGTTATTTTTACTGGTCCTTTGGGACCAACGAGTCCAATATAGGTGACAGTTTTAAGTAGAATACCGCTTAAGCCGGTGCGAGGGGGCGTGAGAGGTGTTGCTTCTTACATTGCTTTATTGCCTTAATTGTTATTGTTGCTTCTAAGGGATCACCTTTATCAGTATGTATTTACATTCACACTAGCGTTTGTTTAGTGCAGTGTGGCGGCTGTAAAAAGTCTCCCCGTGCTACGAATCAGTAATGCTATTTTTACTGGTCCTTTGGGACCAACGAGCCCAATATAGGTGACTTTGAAGTAGAATACCGCTTCAGCCTGTGCTAGGAAGCGTGAGAGGTGTTGCTTCTTACATTACTTGTCATGAACAGATTCAATAAAACCGAGTCTGCTGTTATTTTGACATTTTCACTGTAAAATACTCTACATACAATTTTGACATAGAGATCGAAAATAAAATTAGCTCAGTAGCTACTTTTATATATGTATTCCACTAATGAAAAACAAAATAATTATTCTTTCAATAGCAAAATGATAAATTCTACTCAGAGCTACCCGTACCCCCTATTTTTTTGACAACAAAAAATGATCGCAAATGTGATATGTTACCGTCTTAATTCCCACATTATATCCATATCTGCTAGAATGTAAAAAATTAAACAATTCTGTCGTCAATTAAACAATGATATAAAAAATAAAATTCTTAGACTTGAAGATGTCAAAACTTGCCTAGCCTTAAAAGTTTTTTGAAATTCACTAACTTCAATCTGAAGATTTGTTTCATTACGATCTAGTAAAAGTTTGTCAATTGCGAAAATATGTGAGTGCATTGCTGATATACTGAGTTTGATTATTGCAAATATGCATTTTAAGTATTTTTACGCAATAACTTCAGTAAACATTTTTTGATTGGCAGTTATTGCCCTTGATAATGTAAACAAAAAAAAATGTTCAGTTTCTTTACTATCACAGTGGCGAATACAAAGGACTTTTTGATCGGTTTCAGGGAAAACATGTAGCAATAAAGCGCTCAATTCAGGTATGTTTACGCTACATAACTTTTTTAATATTTATCGAATATTGTGCAACTAAAGCACACATACCTCTATAAAGTGAGATCGTCTCTTCAACGGGAAAAAAGTAATTCGGTTCCTCACGTACATCCCCGATTAACCTTTCCAAAATGTACATTGTCATACATTTCATTCATATCCAATACTTTGGGAGGGCTGATCTCAGCAAGTACTGAAGTAATCGAATAACCTTTTGCTGTGGAGGAAAGAGTGCTCTTTGGAGGGATATGTGCGCTTAGTTGAATACAAATCGTTAAATAATAAGAAAATGTTGAAGCAAAAATCTACCTGATTCAATCGCTTTGATGAAATGTGTTTGCCTTGAGACCAATCAAAAGGTCACGTGGTTTCGCCATCGTGATTATAACTGCTTCTGGTTTTCAGCACATTTAATTTAATTGTTTGTTTGAATAGGAGTTTTTATTTGACAACGAGAACAATCGGTGCATAAGTTACAGAGTGATTGCCGCTGATTATATTGCAAAGGAAGAATTTCAGCTTGTAGATGCAATAGTTTTAATAAACTGCCTCCGATTTTCACCAAATTTGATCTGGAAAATTGTTAAAGAGTTCTACAATGACCAAATCTGATGTACTTTGTATATCATTTTCATCCTTTAATGCCAAATAAATAGAGACTATTATGTCAGTGCCTTTTACTATCAAGTTTATTAGGGAGGCTTAGAAAACGAAGAATGGCGAGGCTCTGCCGAGCCATTCTTCGTTTTCGTTCCGAGCCTAATAAACTTGATAGTAAAAGGCTCTGATATAATATTATATTTATCATGTAGATTATCCACATTTTCTGTATGAATTATTATTATTACCTATTTCTCAGAATGTTAAGCTTATCGACGACGCCGCCATATTGTTCTTTTTTGTTTGTTTTATGACGTCAGGCAACGTTACGTGCATGACGTCCGATAACGTTAAGTACAATAAACGCCGAGGGATACCACATTGCTTTGCTTCATTGATCAATGCCTAATAAAGCAACATCTATTAGGTCACCCCTTTATTAGGCAGAAAAGTGCATATCCACATGATAAGTAATTTTAGTTAGTGATTGTGACATTTTCAGGAAACTATTTAGGCTGTTATAACATTTGATATGAAGCTTTCTTTTAATAAGATCGTGTTGCTGTCATACCATTTTGGTGTGACCTTTGATTGTCGGTTTGTATTTCTCTAACGCTATTACAGATATACACTGGGTACCAGTTTATTGATTGGTCTCAGTGTGTATGGTTTAAATTCACTTAATATTTCTCCATTGTATTCATTGTATTCTATTGTAGTCTGAAATACTATATGTCTGTCTGTTTGTCTGTCTGTAAGTGTGTATGTGTGTGTACTGTGCGTGTGTGTGCGTGCGTGAGTGCGTACGCATGATCAGTATATGATATCATTGTTTTGCTCACTATATTACAAGTTATATTGTGTTTAGAAATTTAAGATAAGTAGACACGACAATGTTTTTCACTAATACTGCTTTACAGATCACAATAATTAGCGATACTTGTTTTTTTCTCATCCAATTGACATAATACCATGACAATACACAAAACGTAGATTGAAAATTCAAACAAGAAATGCAGCATTCAAGGAACACAGTCAACCACAACACACACAGAAGTGAACAATAATTACAATACAAAGATTAGTAACAGGCAAGATATGACGTCACAAACACAAAAAAGGCGGTGGCAAACCATAACCATGTATACAGTATACGAACATCAAAAAAGCCTAAAAAGCCACATAGCAAGTTCTCAGTGACTTGGCAGAAGCCAGAGCAACAAGAGAACAAACCGTTAGGGTACGACAAGACAATAGTTAAGACAACCGTTAAACAATACCGTCCTTTGATGATTTAGGCAGACGTCATAATAGGGTCAACAGTCTGTCCAGTCATCGCACATTCAAAGAGGTACCATAGTGGCGAACTGTGACATAATACGCACCCCGCGAACTAATGTTAGCCAGTAGGGTGTCCACTGGCCCTCTTCTTTTACTTGTTATAGTTTAAGACCTATACAGTACCGACACAGTTCGGTCTGTTTTACTGCATCAAATGGTTTTACGCGTTGCGAGTCATCAGTCTCTCTTAGTTGTGTCTAAAATGTTTGATCTGGACCAGTACTGTATAACTTCAGATAATGCTTTTATTTTAGTTTACTTGCTATTGATTATGTACAGTAGTGGTACCAAGTCTGTTTATACTGCTTCACATGTATTACACGTTGCGAGTCATCAGTCTCTCTTATTTGTGTTTAAAACGTTTAATGCAGACTGGTACTTTCTATTGATTAATTATGTACAGTAGTGGTACCCAGTCTGTTTATACTGCATCACGTGTATTACACGTTGCGAGACTCCAGTCTCTCTTATTTGTGTTTAAAATGTTTGATCCAGACTGGTACTGTATAGCATCAAAATATGCTTTTATTTTAGTTTACTTGCTTTGGATTATTTATGTACAGTAGTTGTAACCAGTCTGTTTATACTGCATCACATGTATTAGAAGTTGGTACCCAATCTGTTCATACGGCATCACATGTATTACACGTTGCGAGACACCAGTCTCTCTTATTTGTGTTTAAAACGTTTGATCCAGACTGGTACTGTATAACGTCAGATTATGCTTTTATGTAAGTATATTTCATAACACTGTAAGTCTGTGTATACTGCATCAAATGATGTTACACGTTGCGAGACACTAGTCTTTCTTATTTGTGTTTAAAATGTTTGATCCAGACTGGTACTTTATATTAATTAATTATGTACAGTATTGGTACCCAGTCTTTTTATAATGCATCACATGTATTACACGTTGCGAGACACTAGTCTCTCTTATTTGTGTTTAAAATGTTTGATCCAGGTTGGTACTGTATAATAGTATTTGTGTTTTTATTTTATTTTACTTGCTATTAAATTATGTTATATGCTGTAAACTGAGTAATGCATCACATGGTATAACGCGTTCAGAGGCATCATTCTCTCTTATGTGTGTTTAAAATGTTTGATCCGGACGGTACTGTAAATTTGTGGTTTTATTTTATTTTTCTATTGATTTATATTTACACAGTAACACTTAGTAATTATATATAGAGTTTGGTCTCAGCGAGTTGGTTCATATAAGGACCTATTTCCCAACGCTAAATTATCATTGAAAACGCATGGAAAGCTTGCGTATTTACTGCTAACATACTACATGACCGATTAGCTCATTACACTGGACAAAATTCCTACCTACTCACTTTTGTATTTTAAGTATTTTTCTTAGTTTGAATATATTTTGAAATAGTTGTGTGATAAGTATTTTGTTTTGACCTATAGTTTGTATTTTTTTTTAATTTAAATTGTTACATCTGTTGAGAGTTACCGTCAATTTATATGAAAAAAATGAAATGTGCCGATAAAACACATAACATGAATCAAAGTTCGCTTAAATATATAAACATTTAAAAATTGGTAGGAAATAATATTAAAAAAAACATGAAGGTTTTACCCGGTTAGTGCAGATGTTCTGTCTATAATAAAAAAGAAACACATGGATAATCCTAAATTACCTCCCTTTTAATTGAATATCGTTTGAAATTCAAGTAACTGTAATTCAGCGTTAGCATTAAATATTCATAAAATTTCTTTTGCAAACGCATTTCTAGTAGTAATGCTAAAACACATGATGTCAAAATCATTTTATTTGGCGTATTTTATAATAAGGAACATCGAGCGCAACACTTATTCAACGTACTTAATAAAATCCTTAGTACCCTGTTGTATAAGTGTTATAATTTACCTTTAAGAAAGCACATCGGCTTGAAAGTTTTAAAACGTGTTCATGCAATCAGAGCAGACAATTGTTTTAAACTCGTTATTTTGCAGTTCAACTGTATATTCAATCAAGCGTGAAATACACAAAACAGTGAGAATATTATTGCGAAATTCTTAGGTGGGTACTTAGGAATTTTGACTAGTTTATAAACTGAGGCCCGAGTAAAGTTTTCTCTATGAAAATCAGTGGTATATTGAACTGTATCTAGGGTATAACAGTTTATAATACTTAAACTTTACTTTTATAAAAAAAAAGCAAATTCACAAGTAATCTGTATTAAATACAAACTGCGTTGATAATTCATTGTTTTTAGAACAAACATAAAACCAAAACATAACTAATGAAACACCTGCTTTTATGTTTTAATTGGCTTCATACAAAAACTGTATTGTGAGGGCCTCATCATCTGATACAAAATTGAATAACACACTTTTCTCATGCTATTGTATGTCTAACAGTGATTTACAGTTACCTATACACATTTCTCTCCCCCCGTCCGCCCAACAAATACAATAGGCTGGAAATAGCTCCATAGGGGTTTTGTAATAACTAACGAGCTCTGACAGACTCTATCTGTTATTTAGTATGTGTACTTAGTAACCCAGTCAGAATAACAACCATTTCTAACTTCTATTAATTGGAAGTTAGAGCATGGTATAACTCCGTTTTAGTTATTCTGAATTAAATGATTTAATGTTTTGCGTTTTTCATTAATGGAAATTTCACCAACTATACTACAATTGTGTTTATCCTGCATCACATGGTATTACAAGTTCGAGACATCAATCTCTCTAAAATATGTACTCGGTCTGTTTATACTGCATCACATGTATTACACGTTGCGAGACATCAGTCTCTCTTAGTTGTGTTTATAATATTTGATCCAGACTAGAGCTGTATGTGATTTTTATTGTACTTGTTACTATGTTAGTCTTTCACAGTACCGAAAATATCCAATCTGTTTATATTGCATCACATGGTATTACAAGTTGCGAGACACCGATCTCTCCAAGTTATGTACTCTGTATGTGTATACTGCATCGAATGTATTACTAAACGTTGCGAGACATCAGTCTCTCTTATTGTTTAAAAGTTTGATCCAGACTGGTACTGTATATCATCAGACTTGTTTACTGTCTAATTGTACTAGTTTTCTAATAAGTCTTGTGATTCATCTTATTAAAACATATGCAGTACACATGTTAAATGTACATATATTATTTATAATAAAGGACTACCTAATATTGTGTCAAGTTGTTATCATTTACAGTTCAATAATCGATATTCTTCATGAATTGCAATGACGTCAGTCATCTTAGCCATTTTAATGTGTTCTCTTGTTAAATCCAAACTTTAGCTAATGGAATCGTTATGTTCGTATTCTGTAAACATTACAAGAAATGTCACCAATTAGTTACAAATGCCCCTGAAAATTAGTTTTGGACGAACATTTTGACTCGTTTGAAATTTGACCTCAAAGTGTGACCTTGACAGTTGACCCGATTCGTGACACGACACACCGTCTCATTGTGTTTAACATTTGTGTGAAGTTTAATGGAAATCCCATCAGTTATTTTAAAATTATGCTAAAATGACATGATTGTTTCGTACGGAATTTTTTCGGACGTAAGAACGAATGAAAGAACGTACGGACGGACAGTGCATACAAAGAGAATAGGGGACGTCGTTTTATTTTATCATTTATTAAATCTTTGAAATAGCATGTAGCTCTTTGCCCAATAGACGGCGACATACAGACTGGACAAAATACATATTTTAGTTATATAGCATAATTCCATGTTACGTTCGTTTGAAAAAAGCGACGTCTAGTCCCGTCCGTCGTCCGTCCGTAAACATTTATGCGCTTTAACTTTAAACGACTAACTCTCATGAAACCTTATAGCCTTACAGCGCCCTTCGTGAGAAAAACATATGTTTTGCTTTGTGTTCAGTAGGTTAATGGTCAAGATCGCCATGGACTTATATGGGCATACGCATTCTGTGTCATAACATTAAAAGCAGCCCTTATAAAACTGTATACTTGTAGATACATTACACTTTGTGAGAGTAGAAACCCTAATGACTTTGGGGTCAATAGCTCAAGGTCGCCAACACCGTTTATATAACCTCTAGTATTGCATATATTATTATTTTTCAATTTTATGATGGACCCATAGACTCCCACGGAAAGTCTGGTGTATATCAGTTCAATTCTGCAATACAGTGTTCTGCAGATGCAGAATGGAATTGAAAACCGAGACGTGGCCTTTTGGTAGAACGTCCGACTCGCAAGCGGGATGTCGTGGGTTCAGTACCCGGCCGGATCATACCAATGGCACTAGTAGCTCCTTTGCTCAATGTTCTGCATATAAAGGGTAGTTATACGACTGGTAAGACCGGTGTCTATATACTGTGACTGGGTAGGGATATCGTGTCACGTGTCTGCGGCGTGGTTTTTCCAGTGTGGCAGCACTATAAAGCTGAGCGTTGAGCTTAAAGCTACAAGTGGATACGTTGAAACATGATTGAAAGATTGTGAAAAGGGACGTAAGAAATGGAAACACACGGCAATCTTGAAGTTTTTATCAAGCATCAAAATTAGCGTCTCGATCTCGATTTATTTATCCAGTAATGACTGATTGTAAACCTACTTACGTATAATTAAATAGAATTTCGAGTTATTATTTTTAGTCTTATTCTACCATTGGTTTGAATATATTAGTTGTGCAGTATATATCAGTTCATAATGTTCGAAGACATTTTGCTTTATTCTATTCTTATAATTAATATTAATGCTTGAACAATTGTTATGTAGAAAATCTAAAGGGACATCGTGAGCTTTTAAAAAATCCAGTTTGCCGGGTGTCCCATAGAAACATACAAAAAAAAATACAAAATGTACTAAAATGACTTTGATGCACTAAAAGTAGATTTTTATCATTATCATGTTCAAACTAAAAGAAACAAAATCAACTAATTATGAGGCACCTACCTAAACAATAGAAAAAGAACATGGACACCATTTAGCCTTATTTGGTATTTACGAAAGAGAAATATGTGCACATGTGAGCCCCTCATTGCGCTAAATACACCTGTCAATTTTTCTAAAATAATTAACCCTAAATCACAAGTTCCAATTTCCGTACGGGTAGGAGTGGTTACAGTCTCTGACTTGAGATCACTTGCCCTTCACTGCTGTATGTTCGATATTAGCGGCCTAGGAATCTTTATGTGAGGAAGCTGTCCAGTCGGCTTTTCTACCCAGGGGCCCGCCCGTGCAAGAAAATTGCCCGGAGGGGCACCTTGGGCCTTCCTTCTTTCTGGGCCTTCCTTCTTTCAGTGGAAGCCGGAAAGTCGCCGTATGACCGTAGCTGTTGGTGCGACTATAAAATCCAATTAAATTCGTACGGATAGACAAATGGACAGACGACGAAGGGGTAAACCTAAAGTCCATTTCATTTACACTGGTAGGAGAAAAAACCATACTGATATTCCAATGAAACAATAAAATCGCGACAGATTGTTTCATGGGGGAGAATGTATAGGACTGAATGACACAGACGTTATACATGAAGGCCGGCCACGAAATAAATCGTAGCAACAACCTTCAGAGTCCAAGTGTGACCTTGAATTGGATGACACGGACCTGGTTTTGGTCACTGACACATTACTGAGTAGTGATCATTTGTGTTTACAATATTAGAATGAAATGACAAATAATTAAGTTACACATGTAAGAATAACCATCAAAGTCTAAAGGAAAGAACCTCACTGTTAGTCGCGATACATCGTCTCATGTATTATTTTTGGAATCTAATGACTGATATAGAAGTAATAGTACAATACAAAAGTACACTAATGACATTCAAAGCGTTAATTTGACCTTGATATTGAAGATAAGGACCTGGGTTTTAGTTGCGACATATGGTTTCATGGCAGCGAATATTTTTATATATTATTTGAATCGACTGATTGATAAAGAAGTTAGGGCCCGGACAAGAAATTGTAGCAATGACGTTCAAAATGTTGACATTGAACTTGAAAGGAAGGACCTGGATGTGGTTTCAACATATCGTCTCATGGTAATGAATGATTGAGGAAAAAGACACAGCCCGATCGCGGCTTTTCGTGGTAATACACGTGTGTAGAATAGTATTGGAATTAAATACTATCAGGACATGCTAGTATGACATGAAATTATTGCAATAACCTTTAAAGTGTTAGGCTGACCATGACATATAAGGTCAGGGCATGCATGTTAATCGCGATACATCGACATATAGCAGTGAACATTTGTGTGTAGTATTTTGGAATGGAATCATATATGAAGAAGTTATAGCCCGGACACGAAACCATCGTGTCATTTGCAGGTTGATCGCTGAAATGTCTCAATAGAATATTGGATTTAGTCACATAGCTAAAACTATATCGCACTAGTTTCGACCTGATCAACTGTATCAAGGCGATTTTGTTCGTGTATTATTGATACGCATGCCATAGGCCTCCCAGGTGACCTGATAGCTTATATCTAAATAACTAGACACCATCTTATTAATTAAATTACCTTATTTCATAGATATTTCTATCACGAAGCTAATGAAAGAACGAAGAAGAAACACATATTTCTTCATCTTGTACACATGTCACCGTTTCAAGTGTATACTATGCACTGAATATTGACACGCATTTCCACTGGAAGTTAAATTTTCAAATAACAAATGAAGATCAATGGTCCTTGCTATGGCCGCTAGCTGTGTTGATTGTATGGTTTGCTTGCATTTTGATATGCCAATACATACGGTAAAATTAGCGCGTTTGTTTAAAATAACACTGCAAAACTTGTGTTTATATAGAGATTTACTGTCAATGCCTATATGCGGAAATCTACTGGGATCTAGGGCTCCGACATGTTGGTATGACGTAACCAATATCGATTCCTTCTAGATACATTTCAGAACTGATTCCATGAATTGATCGACTGATGGGTTGACCTCTGTGAAATTCCACTTCTACTTTTAAAATGAAAAGGTACACAACACAAAGTGGCACCTATGACAGGCTATATGTTGCAGCTTTACAACATACACGTGGATTGTTGGCGTCATAATTGCACGAGCCACACTTTTTGACGTCACTTGTTGCTTCACATAAGTTATAAGCAAAAGAAATGAAAATGAAATAATTAAGCAATACAACCTTGAAAATATCTGCCGCTATAATATACCATTTAGAAAGTCTCCTAGAATCGTACATATTCTCGCCAAGGGGCAATTTTAACCAACTATTTTGACCAAGACGCTCAGCATATCGTAGCGAAGAAATCAAAGCAGGGCGGGTGACCTAGGGTACCTATCTCACATAGCTGGACGCAAGGTACAAATCAAAGCAAGGCGGGTGACCGAGGCTACCTATCTCACGCGACTGGACGCAATGTACACATTAAAGCAGGGCGGGTGACCGAGGCTACATATCGCACATGACTGGTCCAAGGGTGCAAATCAAAGCAGGGCGGTTGATCGAGCTACCTATCTCAAATGACGTGATGCAAGGTATAAATCAAAGCAGGGCGGGTGACCGAGGCTACCTATCTCACATGACTGGACGCATGGTACAAATCAAAGCAGGGCGGGTGATCGAGGCTACCTATCTCACATGACTGGACGCAAGGTACAAATCAAAGCAGGGCGGGTGACCGAGGCTACCTATCTCCCATGACTGGACGCATGGTACAAATCAAAGCATGGCGGGTGACCGATGCTACCTGTCTCATATGACTGAACGTAAGATATAGGTATACAGGTAGTTCACGTACACATTGAACCATACCGTCACGTCAGCCCAACACTGCAATATATATACTTAAAGTCATTAAAAGTGCAAGTTTTTTTATTGTGTTTATTTTTAATTAAAATGTCTCCAAGATCGATTGCATAATTCCGATTTTACTTCTTTCAATACATGAATTTGATCGATTACCAGATTTATAGGGAATGTGGATAATTTCTAACATGTACATAACACTACAATCGATCTTGGAAATAAACACACACAAAAATAAAATTGCACTTTTAATAGTCTCTATCATCCAGACACACTCAAGCTGACTGCGAGCGCTAGCGAGCGTCTGGACTCACTGTTCTTTAAAAATGTTGACCGATAGACGGCGCCAACCGTCAAAACTGACTGCGACGTGACGTCATTTTGATTGCAACATCAAAGTGCACGTTGAATTACGCACAACATTAGTTCCAATAGGATTTGTGTACGTCCTAAATAAATTTACAATACACTTCGTTTTATTGTTGTTTCTCTAAAAACATAATATAATCTTTCAAAATGATGTTTAAAAATTGTTGTTTAGCATTAATCGTGATCCGCTGACTATGTTTGGAGTAATTTTATTGCACAACATTGCGCGTAACGTCACGTAATTTTTGACGCCGTCGTGACGTAGGGGGTGATTCCCATGGATTTCCATAACAAACTGAAGTTGACCAATCAGAGGCCGGTGATTTTTTTTTGTACACACCTCGTTTTGATGTCAAAACTTTCAAAGAAGCTTTACTCCAGACCATCGTTTGGACTTCTTTGAGAGAAGTCTCGCGAGAGGTCTGGATGATCGAGACTACACTTTTAATGGTGTTAAGTATATATGTTTTGTATGAGCAAGTGCGCAGTTCGTATTTGTCATCATTTATTTATCTAGGTGTACATGTAGTTCGTATTTGTCATATGTTAAGTTATATTTTAGGTGTACATGTATTTTGTGCAGGTATACTCAGTCCGAAAGAACAGGTGGACGGACGGGCGGACAAACGTAGGCGTTAGCAATATCACCTAACGCTTTTCCAAAAGGCGTGGGGATAATGAATCAAATGGACCGCAATTCATTGATTACACTTCAATCAAACAATCGGCCCAAAACCCCATCGCAACTGGATACCATTAATTTTAATATTTTTTTGTGGGGTCATACTATTTTGATCCAGATCCTTTGTTAAAAAACGACCACCACCAATGTAAGAAAGGAAAATCAATTAAATGACCACCGTTTACTGAATATACTGTTATTACTAGCAACAAACAAAATGAACAATGAACACCGCCATACCTACGCTGATGTACATGTAAGCTATTTTCTCGTTCTTAAGATTTTTATTACACTTAGGCACAATGTCCGGCACAGTTTTGTTTTTTATCGGACGTTTTATTGGTAACACCGATATTTTCTTGCACAGAGACAATTTAAACAAACTAAATCACCTTATATTTACTATGTTGTGACAATTTATAAAGGAGACATTAACTGACCAACGCACACTTATCATATTGCGTTGGACAAATTAAGAATAACACAATTATAGCAACTGCATCACATCGAGTTTAAAAACATGTTTAACTTCCCTGCTTTATTTCGATACTTTAATCTAATTTTTTTAACCAGCGTTTGTTTTACTGGTCCTGGATTTTTGAGGGTATATGGATAACGCAAAGCACGTGAGAAACACGAGTACTTTTAGATACATCTAATATATACCAAAGTCGAACAGGCAATGTAGCATAAACATACAGGAGTGGTATGCAATGGGATGATGTTGAGGTGAGTTCAAGAAAGATAAAAATATCGGACAGGGAAAGCAGCATTCATGGACGACAGTCAACCACAAAATACAAAAACAAACACGCAAACAGACAAACGAGAAGTCAAAAGTAATAAAAAAATGAAAACGACATCACAAACACAAAAGGGTTGACAATAGGGCTACCGCCTTGGAACGGTCCAGTGGCAACAAAGGCCACTGGGGGCTTAAACCCAGGTTTTAGGGTCACCAAACCTAACTCTTACTCTATGTCCTACCCAATTAATAACACAGGACCGCGAACATAAGGAAGTATTCTCTAATAAAATAAACAGCGGTTATAAACGATATAAGTAAAACACGAATATTTTCATGTATATAATGAATATAATAAAGCATAGAAAGCCACAAATTAAGCACACACTTGGTAGAACCCAGAGCAAAGAGAATAAACCATTACGGTAACGACAGGACAATATAGGATATAAACATTAAACGTCACCATCCTTTTGAGGATTTAGTAACGACATCATCATAGGGTCCACATTCTTTTGGTTCATTGCACAATATAAACTGTATCATCCTGGGGAATCTGTGCATTGCGAGAACATGTTAGAGCCTAGTAGGAAAGGTCAGATCAAACAAACATTAACAGTGTTTATTAGCCTCCCTACCAGTGTGTCACCGGAGGAGACTATATGTTTACTTCCCGTCTGTCCGTCCAGTCCGTCCGGAGAATTGGATCCTACGATAACTTCAAAAGTATAAATATATTTTCATGAAACTTTTTTACATATAGTAGAAGGGCATAAGGAGATTATGCTCGTTATTTAATTTTGTTTATATGGCCAAAATTGTGGTTGCTATAGCAACCAAATAGTAAAAGAAAACGTCAGTCCTTCCGGAAAACTAGCTCCTCGATAACTTAATAAGTATAAAAGATATTTTCATGAAACTTTTTACATATGGTAGAAGGGCATAAGGAGAATATGCACGAAATTAATTTTGAATATATTCCAAAATTGTGGTCGCTATTGGCAACAACAATAGTAAAACAAATGCACACAAAATAGGATTATGTTTTAACTATAAAAGATAGTGTCATAAAACTTGGTACATAGGTAGACGAGCATATGAAGATTTTGCACACAAGTTTATTTGGTGATATGGCCACAGTTGTGGTTGTTATGGTAACAGAATTCAGTCGTTAGTTATATAGCTGAATAAGGAGCTTAATGCGTCTAGCTTTATAACTCAATAAATATTCGATAGTTACCTTCCTTCAAATTTACACATTGGTAAGGAAGGAAGATTATGTATTCAGATTTGTTTTGTTAAGGTTGCGAAATGTAGCACGCCTTTTGTTATTTGTCTAGATCATAGCCTTTTGTTTGGTCTGTTACTCCGACTATTTGTAAGACAATTACTACTTGTAATTATCACAGTAATTCTCGATAATCTTTGAAATGCTTTCAGCATGAGCATTTTGATATTTGTTTCTAGTTATTCCATTTCTTTGTCATAATAAAAATTCGGTATACAATTTATCACCTGTGTGAAAAAACAACTGCAAACCCTCTAAGGAGATGTGAAAGTTATATCAATATACATGCGTTTAACAAAGTTCAATAAGTGCATATAATAAAGGACGTAAAAGCTATATAAAATATTATACAATTTTGATATAGTAAGGCTACGAAACAGATGGGATCACCGTACTAACAGTTAGGATCTCCACCGATAGCTGTAGTACGAAATATAGCGCTGATATTATCCTTTTAAACCTTGTAACACTATCTGCCATTCTAAAACATTTGCTTGTCTACGCAGCGTACCGATTCCCGGGAGTGTATATTGTGAATAGGAATAATGAAAAAGTCTAACTTCCTTTGATGAAGCAATAATTAGCATTTACCACCAATATAAAGATATGTGCATTGGCTAGTGTTCCATAAATAACACAATGATGCGTCTTGTAAACAATATTATAATTTACTAGTAACATAAACCAAATGCATGTATCAGTTTTGTAGCGTCTCGATTATAAAACACGATGATAATAAAATAGTAGTTTATAATAGCTACAAAAGTACACAAGATAACATTATAAAAGATATAAAAGTACACCAGATAACACACTTGAGTAGATACTTGCACTTGGAATAGATAAACACGCTGTATATTATTGCAACATACACATTTTCCACACAACAAATTGTGTATTTTAATATTGTGCACAGAGTAAACATAGAATTATTAGGAAGACAACAACTTGACAAACACATAAGAAAATATTATCATTGATTAAAATGTTTGATCATTTATTAAATTGTTTGGCAAATATTGGGCGCGGGCTCCCAAATAGCGGGCTGCCGGCAACACATACAGCCCTTAAATCTTTTCACAGAAAATGGCATGGCCAATAAGCCTGATACCCTTAAAGAAGCCCCAGTAGGCTTAAACAAAAAGATGAAGCCCCAATAGGCTTAAACAAAAGCGGGCATGGCCCAACAGTCTTATACCCTTGGTGAAGCCCAAAAAGTCTTAAATAAAATGTTTATCCAAAACTCTAATTCTAAAGTTAAATGTTTCTTCGTTTAATCACTTGAAAGTTAGTTCTTTTCTAAAGATTAAATAATGAGCACGGCCGAACTAGGCATGATGCACCAAGAATAAGCCCCTATAACAAAAGAGGGCATGGCCAAACAGCATAATGACCTTAGTGAAGCCCCAAAAGGCGTAAATAACATGTTTATTCAAAACTCTAATTCTAAAGTAAATGTTTCTTCATTTAATCACTTGAAAGTTATTTCTTTTCGAACGTTTACAGTAATGTGTACGACCGAACTAGGAATGATGCACCAAATATAAGCCCCTAAAGGTTTAATATTTCATGCTGTAATCCCGACCCTGGGGAACAATGGTCAGTATTACATTGAAGTTTAATAATTAATTAATTGTTCATTGTCCATTAAAATTTATTTCACTAAATTGAAAGATTCGCTGATGGCCATTCTTCTGGAGCCGCCCCGATCTTCTGGTATATCGTTCTGCTTCTGGAGCCGCACCGATTATCGATCTTCTGGTATATCGTTCTGCTTCTGGAGCCGCACCGGTTATTGATCTTCTGGTATATCGTTATGCTTCTGGAGCCGCACCGGTTATCGATCTTCTGGTATATCGTTCTGATTCTGGAGCCGCAGCGGTTATAGATCTTCTGGTATATCGTTCTGCTTCTGGAGCCGCAGCGGTTATCGATCTTCTGGTTTATCGTTCTGCTTCTGGAGCCGCACCGGCAACGATCATCAGGTATATAGTTCTGCTTCTGGAGCCGCAGCGGTTATCGATCTTCTGGTATATAGTTCTGGTTCTGGAGCCGCAGAGGTTATCGATCTTCTGGTATATCGTTCTGCTTCTGGAGCCGCAGCGGTGTATCGATCTTCTGGTATATAGTTCTGCTTCTGGAGCCGCACCGGCAACGATCATCAGGTATATAGTTCTGCTTCTGGAGCCGCAGCGGTTACGGATCCACTGCTATACCGTTTTGCTTTCGAAGCCAAACTTGTTATGCACCATGGATGTTCCTGAAATGATATGCAGACAACAGCAGGATCTTTTTCTTAACGGAAGATTTGCAATTTTGGCCTACAACAAAAACGAAACAGATGAAATATGTTCAAAAGTAATGGATCAGCTTATTTATCGAGTATGACAAAGGACAACATCACTAGGAAAAGAAAGGGCGAGGTGGGTGTGTGACAAAAATAGTTTTTTACTCAACATGAAAAAGTACATATCATCCGCTTTAGTTTAGGCAGGGAGAAGATGTAATGGATTGCACATGCGCAATTAAACGAAAATTACAACAGCAGAGCTAGGTTACAAAACAGTGGGTGCCTCCAAATAACTTTGGCTTTTAACGAGAAATAGGCCGACAAAGCCAAGGTGATTAGATATATATGTTTAATCCTGTTGTTATTTATTAAACATGCAAATTACATTTGTCTTAGTCTGTTATCGCCTATGTGTGAACTGCTTATAAATGTCATTCCATTAATAATTTGCCTTCCTAAATCAAAAACGCCTGTACCTTTAAGCCATTAATCGCAATAACGCCTGCAGTTTATGAGTACTGATTAAATGCGGGAAATTCGGTCAACAATGCAGGCTAAGCAAGGATCGAAATGCGAGGAGTTCGGTCAACAATGCAGGCCAATCAAGGATCGAAATGCGAGGAGTTCGGTCAACAATGCAGGCCAATCAAGGAACGAAATGCGAGGAGTTCGGTCAACAATGCAGGCCAATCAAGGAACGAAATGCGAGGAGTTCGCTCAACAATGCAGGCCAATCAAGAAACGAATTGCGAGGAGTTCGCTCAACAATGCAGGCCAATCAAGAAACGTGATACATACTGGGGCCAGCTGTTCTTAGGCGCTAACTCGCAAGCAAAGTACAATCTCGGATAAAGCTGAATAAGCTTACGTTACGGGACAAAACATTATCTCCAGACAAAAGACAATATCTTCAAAAATCGGATTAACTTGAAAGCATCATGAATTTAAAGTAACAAAACAGTGGGTGCCTCCAAATAACTCTGGCTATTAACGAGTTATAGCCCGTATTACTTTCAAAGCCAGACATGTAAACGTATGCCCTTAACCCCTTACTCAGGAACCGAAGTGTATGATGTGGATAGGGTTTGGGGGAGAAGGGTATGGGGTTTACTGATTTGAGCTTGTCCGTTTGTCTGTCTGTTCTAAAATATAAATATAGTGATTTATATAGTTTATGCTGTTCTCTTTCATATATATTACAAGATTCGTATAATGTCCATCAGTTGTGGCATAGCGGTGACGCCATCAGTGCATATGTACGTACTTATGCATGTATGTAGGGTTAAAC
>JAWPHD010020850.1:0-30250 GCA_037043455.1 Cyrtodaria siliqua | reverse complement strand
TGTTCATGAGAGAATGAGAGCTAATATACGGTGTAGCACCTATCACGCTCCCTAGAACCGACTGAGGCGGTATTTCATTTTAAAGCCACAACGATTGGGCTTGATGATCTCCAAGAACCAGTAAGTCAAAATACTACCGATTTGTGTAATGTTTGTACAGTCGCCACACAAAACTAAACAAACGATAGTGTAAAAGTCAAAACATACTGTAAAGCAAATTGAATTGAAAATCCATTGAAAGCAAACACAAACAAAGAGAGAAAAGTAGCAACTCGATTTTATTGAATCTGTGAGGTAATATAAGGTTTAACACCTCTCATGCCCCCTAGTACCGGCTGAGATTGTATCCTACTTTAAAGCCACACAGATTGGGTTTGATGATCCCAAAGGAAAAGTACGTTTTTAACACTACTGATTTGTAGTGGACCGACATTTTATATCCAATACACCAGCACTAAACAAACACTGGTATGAATGTCAATTAATTCTGAAAAAGGTATCCATTGGAAGCAACAAACACAAACAAGAGAAAAACAACAACAACAAGCATATTTAAAATATGTCTCAAACTATCATATTACATTTCTTAGTTGTAGTATATATATATGCTTGCCTACATTATTAAATTGCTATTCATATAATAATAATAATATTATTTCATGTCATGTGATCATACTGTATATAGATATAAACGTTGTCAGACGAAAAAAGAAGAATACATAATATAAGCTTATAAAACAATAATAACAAAAAAAAACAAAAAACAGCAAAAACAACAACAACAAAAACACAACAACACAAAAACAACAACAGCAAAAACAACAACCACCCCACCACACCTACCACCACTCCCCCCCCCCCCTCCATCCCCACCCACCCCACCCAAAACACTGCATACTGCATGTTAAGCGGTTGGCTCAATTACAGTTTGCAACTACGCTTTCCTTTTTGATTGTGCGATGAACGGACATATTATGAACTCTATGATGACATCTACCTAAATTCTGAAAGGAAGGTAACGTTTGATGTTTGTCTCCATTCTTATCTTGGCGTGTGCTTAATAATTTATACTCGGCCAAGTCATTGAGTATTTGCTTTGTTTCCTTATAGGCGTTTTATTGATATATTCATATATACACGATCATCTTTGGGTTGTACTTATACTTCTTATCAATGTTGCCTAGTTTGTTAGAGGATATATCTTAGTGGGGATTCCTTTATTTACAATGCCCCGTTTATTGGGATGTCAATAGGTAAGAGTATTTATTAGTTGCACACTAGAAACAGGTTTAAAACTCATCGGCCTGTTTGCTACTGACCGTTCCAATTTGTTATATTTGCGATGATGTCATATGCATGGCCTCTTATTTATCCCTGTGATAGTTTGTATGTTTTGATGCGTGTTTTTCTAGAATAACATACCATACCATTATGCATTTTTACATTCAAAATGCAATAAAGAATATGAATTATTTCGTTATGTTTTGCACTATGAAAATACCAGACTAGTATATTTCAAAATTGGCAATTATAACCTTATCAAAAAGTTCTAATCTCCGAATAACTGCAATGAGAAAGTTTCTGGCTCAATGTTTAATATTATTATTATTGTTTTGTTTTTTTATGACATTTGGTTTTTAAATTTTCAACCGAGTTGGTTTAGTTTATGAGCACTTATTACTTAATTGCGAATTGATTTGATTTTTTTCGACGTTTATGCGGTTTTAAACGAAAGTAATAAATGGTGAATTCCATGAAGAACGTTATTGTTGCATGTTTTTTTCCGTCGCTATGGTACCAACAATAACCTCGACTCGGGCGAATGATACTGGTAAAACAGTGCAAAAGAAACACTTGCCGTCAGTGTATTTACAGACTTGGAATATCCATTTTCTACTGCGACACGTTGCCAACATATCGGATGCGTGCTCAGTAGCTCCGTCTTTCTATTTTAGACACAGTCGATGCGTGCGCAGTAGCTATTCAAACTTGCAGTCTTTGAATATCGCTAAAGCCGGGGATACAATGTAGGAGGCGTGAGAGGCGTTGTAATTTACATTACCTCTCAATAAACATTACGCGGTCCCGCCTTAATTCCATTAAGCGATGGGAAATCTTATATTAGGATGATTTTATAATGGATATTTCGACAATAAAACATGTTCAAAAACATTTATTACTAAAAAAAATGCGATAACTTGTTTAAAAGTACCTTTTAAAAGTTGTTTAATCCAAAATTAAGGTTTTCTTTCATACCCCAGCCAACCCCGTTTTCGCTTCATGGAGAAGTTGTTGGATGGGGTAAGAAAATAATACTCAGACCAGAGGTAAATTAACCGAGTCTGTTACTTTTATCTCTTGTATGTGGTTGTTGCTTTCAAGGGATCCCGTATTCAGTAGTTATCGAAAAGAGCAGATTATTCGAAGTATGTGATATATGTCTTCAACAAATAATATTAGGTGAATATAAATATTATACATCCAGTATAATCAAAACGTTTAGAATGAAATTACATGCAATATAATCAAAACGTTTAGAATGAAATTAAAATTAATCTTCTAATATCAGTTGCTAAAATTGACAAGAATAAATATCATTCTTCTTTATTTTATTGATTTCCAAATAAAGTCCTAAATAATTTAATATTGACACAAAAATACAGATAAGGGGATCCCTTTAAAGCAACAAACACAAACAAAGCTCTTTAATCGACCAAAACGTTGTCATTGATGCACACTTTATTACACAGCCACGTTTAAATTATTTAAAACTGCACACACGAATCATTGTCCTGTTTGGGAATGAATATGAGCTATATCTACTGTAGTCCATTGATAATTTATTAACACACTTTAGTTGCAATAAAATTCACATCGAACGGTTGTTTCATTGCCTCTCCAGTAAATATACTTAATGTTGTAGTATATCCGAGGGGAAACATGCAATGCACGCCATTTTCGTTGGCACATTTAGTTTTAAAACTGTCATAAAATTATAACTGAAATTTAATTGTGTGTGTTTGGATAAACTCGTTTTTCTTGATGGAGAATACAAGAATTATAGAGATTTGTCACAAGTTTTGAAATATTAATAAATCGTTTAAATGCTTTTATTGCCACTGACCGTTCCACGGCGTGTTTTTGGTTGACATTTCCAGGTTTATATTTACATATTTACTGTTACGTATTTCTTTATCAATTTATCATCATTAATATCTATAATAATTGAAAATGTGGTGTAATGTGTGTAAGGTTTACTAACATATATGTACATCTGCGCCTTGTATGCACTGTTACAGTTTACCTAGTAGACTCAACTGTTAGTTAAAGCAAGCAATATGGATATTTTTCATTCTTTATCTTCTTGCTCTTCTTCTTTTTCTTCTTCTTTGTAGTTTTATTAAGATTCGAACCGCGGATTTGCCCATTAAATGTGTTGGAGTAAATCAGGCTAATGTACGTGTGCCAATCCATACTCACGGTCAATGAAAACCTCCACAAAACAAATCCTTTTAAATGTTAGAATTTGAGGTATTTTGGAAAAAAATGATATTATCAATATAAAGAACAGACATTAAATCTTTTTAAAAGAGTACATCTGCATTTAGTGCATTCCACATTCAATTTGGTGTTATGAAATGGACGTGCATTTTCGGTTTCTTCAGTTACATCGCACAAGAAATCATTTTCACAAAAGGTCTCATTGCATATTACTGTCAGAGGTCAAACAATAACAAGGCCAGAGGTCAAACAATAACAAGGCCAGAGGTAAACAATAACAAGGCCAGAGGTCAAACAATAACAAGGCAAGAGGTCAAACAATAACAAGGCCAGAGGTCAAACAATAACAAGGCCAGGGGTCAAACAATAACAAGGCCAGAGGTCAAACAATAACAAGGCCAGAGGTCAAACACTAACAAGGCCAGAGGTCAAACAATAACAAGGCCAGAGGTCAAACAATAACAAGGCCAGAGGTCAAACAATAACAAGGCCAGAGGTCAAACAATAACAAGGCCAGAGGTCAAACAACAACAAGGCCAGAGGTCAAACAATAACAAGGCCAGAGGTCAAACAATAACAAGGCCAGTAAAACCAAAATTTATTCTGAGACAGATTAATGCAGCTTAAAATTTCGTGGAACGGTTTTCTTTTTATGATCATCCATAGTAAAGAATGTGAAAAGACAAAGTAAATAACTGTGCAACTGTTTGTCAGAAAAGCTACCAATAAACATGGAAGACAAGTTAGGTATCTAGATTCAATACTTAAAAAATAGAAAATATTTGTTAAGCAGTTTTAAATGGTTTGCGAAAAATCCAACATCATAAACATATGGAGTTAATGGGGCGTTTTCATTAACCGTCAATATAAATACAAACATATCATAATAGTGTGCTCATGTTTCGATTAAATTCTTTATGAATTAGTTTTAAGGTGGAAAACTCGCTTACCCCATTACCTGATCCCGACTTAATTCCATTAAAACATGGGACATCTTATATTAGCACGATTTTATAACGGATACTTCTACAAACACGTTTAAAAACATATTTTACTAAAAACAATGCGATAACATGTTTAAAATTACCTATTAAATGTTTTAATTTTACAATATGCAAACGTTTTTAAGCCGAAATAAAGGTTTTATTTCATACCCCAGCCAATCCCGTTTTCGTTTCTTGGAGAAGGAGCTAAATGGGGTATGAAAGTTAAATCTCGGACTTAGCATGTCTGTAAGCCATTTTTATATATCAGTAAAGTGTTTTAATGCAAATTGAAAACTCATTTTTACATGCAATTGGTATCAGGTATTCCTGTAAAATTATTAATCTTTATTCATCATGTACATTAAATATAAGTTAGCAACTTCATCATAGTTAGTACATTAAAGTCGTGATTCCTTTATTTTCACAACAGTATACTTCTATTTGACAACTGGAACACCATGATCATTTTTAACTGAATTCATCAAATTAAACGTAATATATTGGTAGAGTAAATGAAAAAGAACTCGGAGACTGTGTACAAAGGAAAACAGAATGAACAATTTCCTATATTATCATGATTATCTAGAAAACAATATAATAATATGCACGAATATCAATATATTTTTATATTTTGTCGATAAATTTAAAACTCAGTCCTAACTGAATTTGCGAACGTTTTTATCCTATATATATGACATGTTGTAAAGTGAAATATGTTCAATCACTAAAATCAGACCCTTTATCACGCTACGATACTCTATGCTACAAGAAGCGGAGATTATCAAAGCGTACTTAGAGCTTGATTTTAAATAGATTGAAATAAGTTTAACCAAAGGTAAATCCACAAAAAAGTCACTTACTGTAATGAGTATATCCAATAATAAAACATAGAGACATTGCACTTCAAATCATAAGATCTACACCCGTCACATTCAAAACACAGTACCTAACTGCAGTAGGTAATATTCCCTGCTATTGGAATTCGTTAAGAGTCAACTCGCATTGCAGAAGAATGAATAAAAATTGTCTCGCTGTGCAAAAAATACTTATGGACGAACAAATATACTCATTAATAAGCCAGTATTTATGTGTAACTATTCTGAATCTAGATCTCAAGAAGTCGATTAAGAACAGAAAATATGATCGAGATCACGGAGACTATCAATTACTGGATCAATTTGTATTCATGATTATACTCGCTTTACGAAACAGCAAGTCAACGAGAAGCCTGTAGTAAGAAACAGCAAGTCAACGAGAAGTTTGCAATAGGCAACTCGCCGAACAAGGATGTGTTAACTGTGACCCTATGTTGTAGATGGCAATATTACACGAAACAAAGATTAAACTTCTAATAAGTTATTAATTTGTTTTACAAAATCGCAAACTCATAAATTTAAATAACAAATGGAACGAGATTTGCAACGGCTGATCGGGTAGCACGCACCCCTAGCGAAGGGCGTGGCTAAGGCTTCCTCATTGAAGAGCAATGCACATGCAAAAAGTAGATATAAAAGTCAGGATATTAACAGAAAATTTAGCATTCCAGGACCACAGTCAACAAAAAGCACACATAAAAACAACAGTTACAAAGATGAAATAAAGGCAAGATATGACATCACAAACATCGGGCTACCTCCTGGAACAGTCAATGGCAAAAATGGCCGCTGGGGTTTAAACCAGGTTCTAAACAGGAACAATATCTAGGCATGAGTGTGATACATATGCTCCGCATATGTATTTTAAATAAAAGTAACTCATATGTAATACATATGAAAACATATTTTACTAAAACATATACTGAAAGGAAAAAGAAACGCAGGGTGCGTATTTCCGCTATATATTGTATGTTTAATATGCTACTGCTAATCGAATGGTACAGGGTGATATTAGGCCTGTCCATTTAGAAAGAAGGTTTAAACAGCACTGAACACACCAATGGTTACCCCTTTAAAGTTTCATTATCGTCAGAATGCGCATTTGGCTCAAGCAGGTGAGCAAACTTAGGCTTTAAATGTTGCAATCATTAACATTAAATACAGTACTGAACTGTCTCAATTTTTGAAAGAGGAACTTCAGCATTTATGAATTTCTTGTTACAACGTGTACTGTGATTAAAACGTCTACAACATCACAGTTGTGTCCTTTCTCTAACTAACTGCACTTTTTTTTTTACAAAACGTCTTGGGATTTCCTTGGAATATATATGGAATTAAGTGTGCAGTATATGCAATATATAGCGGAAATACGCACCCTGCGATTCTTTTTCCTTTTGTTAAACCATTTTCTACAATATTCTACCATTTTTTTAAAAATACTTTATGTATTTCATGTATAAGAATTTCATATGAAATACATATTTATACATTTCATATGTGGTACAGGTGTATTTTTTAACATGAAACACATATGAGATAATAAATAACACATATGTATCATTTGCATATGTGGCACATATGTAAATAACTTGATGTATATATGAAAGAAACATGGAAATAATAAGAAAGTAATACATATATGGCACATGTCACAACGTTTTTCTAGATTGCATCAAACCTCACTATTTATTGTCATCCCCCCAAAAAAACGGAACAATGTAAATAAATATATTCCCACCAGGTTATATTCTCTAACAAACAATGCAGCATTAATAAGCAATATAAGTATAACACATAAATGATCATGTAGATATGAATATAAAAGCAAAAGCCTATAAAGACACAAAGAAAGTACTCAATGACTTGTCATCAGGCAGAGCAACAAGAGAACACACAATTAACATGATTAAGAGTACGACAAGACAAGATTTAGGACAAGCATCAGACGTTACCGTCCTTTGAGTATTTAAGTAGGCTTCTTCGTTGAAAGGAAATGAGCCTTGATATATCATAATGCATTAAGACGGCCTATCTCGTCCACATAATTCATTAGTCTGTTTGGTTAACATCGCTTTCTGTGTACACAGAAGAAATAAGTTCATCGTAATAAATCATTCATGCTTCACTTTTTAAAATCTATGCGCATACATTCACAAAATATTTATTTGCACGCATGTCACCGTAGAGCAATCGCTTTTCTCAAGGGACATTTTTTATCGATATTATGTCACTGTTACCAGACATTTTACACGTAAAGTGCGATTTGTGAATGTACCACGGATTAATCATACTTGATTTTTCTTTTAGATCCACGTTAGATCATGGTACTTTAATTTTGAAGATACTTTAGCTTCCCATTTACTTAAACTCATACTATGCAGTATAGTATCACAGAATATAATGTGAATGATTAATGAAACCGTTTCTGTTTTGTTAAAAAAATAGATAAAACAAAACAACCTTTAACTCATTTGTAGTATCTTAAATATTATGTTCTGATGACGAAATCATATGCGTATGATACATAAAACCATAATGAAAATATCTGTTTTGTTCTGAGTTTGTAAAAGTTGGACACGTGACTTGTAGCATTCACAGAACGCAGTCGAACATAACCACGAAGGATGCGATATACTAGTCTCTCTCTGGACTCGTTGTTCAGTAGTCTCGGCCAGCCAGACCGTATCATGCATAAGTCTTACTTGCAGATATCGGTCTGGGCAGATTAGGCCAATTACAGCGCCCACTAACGACTAGCACAATTTATTCGCGCGTTTTTTTTTCACGCGCATAAAGTCGACGTCTGCGTGACTTCATGTTGCAAGTAAATGTACAACGTCAATTGCTGATGCATCAGTTAAACTTTTTAAAGTCACTTGCTGCTTCTGATAAGTTAAAAATAAGAAATTATTTTTAAATTAAATTAAACATATGTTTTTCGAAAGTCTCGTTGAATCTCAAACGTCCTATTTTCCCCAGGCCCTGCATGGAGCATAGTGTAACGAAGAAATCAGAAGCGGGCCGGTTGACCTAGGCTAGTGGTTCATTAAAATGTTTGACCGATAGACGGCGCCAAACGTCAAAACTGACTGCGACGTAAGGTCATTTTGACCGCAACATCAAAGTGCACGTTGTATTACGCACAACTTTAGTTCCAATGGGATGTGTGTACTTCCTTATTAAATATACAATAAACTTCATTTTTTGTAGTTTCTCTAAAAGCATAGTCTATATTACAAAATGATGTTTAAATTTAATTTTCAGCATTAATCGTGATCCACTGACTTTGCTTGAGGTAATTTCATAGCACAACATTGCGTGTAACGTCACGTAATTTTTACGCGGTCGTGACGTTGTGGGGAGGGTGGGGGGGGGGGGGGGGGGGGGTTCCCATAACAAACTGAAGTTGACCCATCAGCGGATGGTGACTGTTTTTTGTCAAGACCTTGTTTTGATGTCACAAATTCTAAAGAAGCTTTACTCCAGACCATCGTGTTGACTTCGTTGAGAGGAGTCTCGAGAGAGGTTTTGCTGATCGAGACTAGCGATACAATAATATGTGATACAACAAACATAAAATAACTGACAGTTCTGCCTTGGAACGACCGTAGGCAAACATTCTGGGGTTTTAAACTAGATTGAGGGTGCACCAAACTTTACTCTCACTTGACTGCCATCCCAGATAAACGGGACAGAGTAAATTTTAAATACCCGCCGGGCTATATACTCTACGAAACTAGGCAGCATAAATACGGATATAAGTACAACACAAAGATAATAATGTATATATGCTAAGACTATGCTATTAAGACATGCAGATTTTCACTGTGTAAGTGACCAAATACAGATTATTTGAAAATAAGTCACGATAGAAGGATTATACAATCAGGACTAAACCTTGACACACTGAAATACCAAGATTAGCCTTTGCAAATGCCTATAGATTAACAATGATTATGTAAACCAATGCTCCATATGAACTCTTTTCTCTCTTTTTACTCCTTTAAATGAATAGGTCTGTCATAGTAATTTTCAACGTCCAACTAAATCCAACAGAAAGTTTTTTCCGATGAATGAATAGTATGATAAGATAGCTATCACAGAAAAAAAACTCCTCAAGAATATTCAATGGAGTTTTCGAAATATTTGACATCAAACCTGAGCAAAAATTGAAATTTAGTGGTGTCCCGAACAATACACCATACTAGGAATTTCCTTACTATTATGTGACGTCATTTCCAATGTGACGTCATTTTGTGATTATAAATAACAGAAGGAGAAATGGAAACTGATCTGATTTTGGACGTGGCTTTGACAAGTAAGTGTTATTTTTGTTTTGAAATGTTCTTATCGAGAATAGTATTGTGTTTCCTTGTCATATAATGCAACTTAGTGAGCCCGGTTTGTTCCGATCTCTATCTGCGAGTATGTAATGAGTTTTCGCGTTTATGCTTCAAAAGGTACTGCTTAGACCAAACAATTTATTAAAATACTGTATAAAATATGCGACATTTTATTGAATTATGTGTTATCGCCCATTATGTATATTGTTTAATGGCCTTTTTCAAAAAAAAAATGGGAAAATACATTTTGTACACGGGTCATGTTAAAAAAAAAAAGTACGGAAGTGGATATGGGTCATAAATTACGGAATTCGGAATTTTCATTTTTCGCAATTTGTGTACGTATTTTCGTTAAATTTGTAAACTAGAAAGTGTTTTTTATAATAAAAAAACACATTTCTTTCTTTTTTTTGCAGATACCTACCCAACCACTATTAAAATTGCAGAGAAAGAGCATGGACATCAGTGGCAATAGATTTACGTACTACACTTGCTAAATGGAATCATGAGGTAATGGTTTACTTTTAGTTTGTAGTTTTGTGTCACTACTTTATATAAACATGTAGGTATAGATTTGCTCTTGTCCGTACATTCGACCATCCGTGCAAAATTAAAGAGTGTACTAAACTAGACAATTATTCATTTTATTCTACTGTTTCAGTGATGAAGCCTGTGTTATTTGTATGGTTAAAGATGATCGTCCTAAAACAAAACTTGGAGCAAAGGGGTGTAATGGTTTACTAGCAGCAAGTAGAAATAAAGGTATGCAAGTATTATTTTTCTTTGACTTTTTGTGTAATAAATACTAATTGTGCATGTTAATACAATCATTTGTCCACATCGTGATTTAAATACCATTCCCAAAGGAGCAATCATTGTTAATGAATCAATGATATTTTTGTACTTGAAGCAAGTCAATGTATGTTTGCATCAACTATTGTGCTCCATATTTCAAATAATAATAAACCAATAGACATGATTTCATATAATGATTCTACTATTTTTGAGTGCTAACATTGTTTATATTGTAGGTGATGGTTTAATAGTTACACCAGGACAGTTAGTTCACGAGGAATGCAGGCGTGTTTATTGTCACCCAAACCAACTGAGAGAAACGAAAGTTCCTGCCTTTGAAGATACTAACAATATATCTAGTCCCAAAACACGGAGATCTGTAGAAAATAATTTTTTGTTTGAAAGTTAATGTTTGTTTTGTGGACACGAAGCCAAGCACGATAGATATAAAAGGGGGCATGACGTTTTCCCAGTAAGAACGCTTGAGTTTCAAAAAACTGTCAAAGACGTATGCCTAAATAGAAATGATGAATGGGGTAATACTGTTCTTTCTCGAATTGAATATGCTCAAGACCTGCCGGCTGTGGAAGCTAGATATCACCAAATTTGCAGCAGTAATTTTAGAACTGGGTACCAAGTTCCTTCACAGTATTCAGACTCAAACAATAGAAAGAAAGGAAGACCAATTAAGGACAATGTTGAAGAAGCATTTAAAGAAGTGACTAAATTCTTTGAAACTCATGAAAATGATCAAATCACTATATGTGACCTTGTGTACAAAATGTTTGAGCTATGCCAAGACGAGGCATATAGCACTACACATATGAAAAAGAAAATAATAGAATACTTTGGTGATGCGATAATAATTTCAGAATTAAATGGGAAGCATGATGTTGTTACTTTTAAAAGTAAGGCTCATTCAATTTTACATTCTTTTTATAAAAGAGAACGAAAGAACGATAATGAATCTGAGAAAGAGGCCATAATAAAAACAGCAGCTAAACTGATTCGTACTGATATCAAATCTATGGATTATTCGAAAGAAGTGTATCCAACAGGATGCGAGATAATGACACTAGAGTCTAACCTCAAACATGTACCCAGTAGTTTAGAACACTTTCTAAGAAACATAATTGATAATCATCAAGGGCAAAAGAAAATAGCATCCATAGGTCAGGCAATAGTACAAGCTTCTATTCCAAGGGGAGTGATTGCCCCACTGCAGATAGGTCTTGGTGTGCAGATGCATCATTTATATGGTTCTAAACTTTTAGTAGACACATTAAATAGTTTAGGCTTTTGTTCTTCATACCAAGAGGTTCTGAAGTACGAGTCCAATGCTGCAGCAGTTAATCGAACAGTTAGACAATGTACTGGTAATGAGTTTGTCCAATACGTGGCTTACAACGTTGATCACAATACTTGCACATTAGACGGATTAAATACCTTCCATGGGATGGGTATCATTGCTACTATTACACCAAAACTAGAAATGAAACGCATTATTCCAAGAATAAATGTAACACCAGAAGATATACTTAAAGTGGGTAAGATAAGCATACATTATTACAGTCAGAAAAGTAATAACATTGAAGATTTAAAATTCAAAGAGTTAATCAATTTACAGAGCCAGGATACTTCTGACGATAAGACAAAAGAACTTGAGTTTCTGATAAAAATTGCAAAACCCTTGAAAATTCGATCTCCTGGGTGGTCGGGTATGATGCAAATGCTTCAAATGGGAGAGTTTCCGGGACAGTCATCCGTTATGTATATGCCTATGATAGACATGAGCGCAAGTGATATGTCTTGTATATATTCAACTTTGCAGTTTGTTGCTGAACAGTCAAGGCAAGTAAACAGGATTCCTATCCTGACCTTCGATCAACCATTGTACTGGAAAGCACTGAACATAGTGAAGAATGAGCCACCAACAAGCAATATCAAAGATGTAATATTAAGACTTGGTGGGTTCCATACAGAAATGAGCTTCCTGGGATGCATTGGAAGAATAATGGTAAATACCGGCTTAGAAGAACTTCTTGGAACAGTTTACGCCGAGAACACAGTTAGCCACATGCTAAATGGAAAAGCCATCAATCAACTGAAAAAGTGAAAGGTATTATTCAAAGTATAGTTGAGGAAAAACAGGTCCCAGATGATATATGCACTGACAGTGATCTCAAAGATTTAATGAACAGATATGAACAAGTTAAAGTGAGACTCCTGAAATATAAGACCGCAAGGATCTGGTTGCAGTATATGGACATGGTGGAACTTTTGAAAACATTCATCAAGGCCGAAAGAATGGGGAATTGGAAATTGCACCTCAAGAGTTTGCATGAAATGTTGCCATACATGGCATCAGCTGGCCATAATCTCTATCTCAAATCCGGGTAAATTTACCTACAGGAGATGATGGAACTGGAAGAAAAATATCCAGAAGTTCATAAGGCATTTTGCGACGGGTATCATGTAGTTCGCAGGAGCGATCGGTTCTGGGCAGGCTTGTCTACAGACCTGGTTATTGAACAGGTTTTAATGCGTAGTGTGAAGTATGTGGGAGGTCTCACACGAGGTCGAGGCATGTCGAAAACACAGAGAACATCAATGGCTTATGGCTATGCCTGCTACATCAGATATCAATATGGCAATGCAAAATTTCACAGAACAAGAATTGTACACAAGCGAGCAGCATAAGGAAACAACACACTCACGAATCGGTAGAGATGAAAAAGATAGAGATACATTAGTAGAGTTTTTGACAGCGAGGAATCCATTTGCCAGTACTGAAGATACAGATCTCAGAAACATTGAAACAGGAATTATAGCTGATGAGAATGTAAATGCTTACAAAGCAAAAGAAGTTGGACATTATATATAACATGAAAAATAAAGTAGTCAGTGAGTACTCCTTCAAAAGGAAAGACCAATTGGTAACTCTTGGTACTAAAAATAATATCAAAATAGACGGTGATGAAGTTCACGTGGATTCACAATTGTTGTTTCAAAGACTCATTACAGTAGCAGACAATGCATTAGATGACACTGAGGAGATTGTTATGTACGAGCTTTGTGGAAGTCCTTCTTCACTATTTGATTCATCCGGCCTTTTACGAGAAGCACAAAAGCCAGTATTGGCCAAAGCTATTTGGGATCATGGTGTATGCGGTGTTGACAGTTTTTCCGATGACAACGTTCTGTATGTTCTAGATGGTGATTCGTTAGTTCAGAGGATTCCGTGGGCATGTGGCTCATCATTTAACACAATATGTTCAAACTATACGGAATTTGTTACAAAACACTATGGCATAGCTCATATTGTATTTGATGGCTATGGTAATGGCGCGTCAATTAAGGATGTAACCCATGAGAGAAGAAGACGAGGAATACAGGGCACGAAAATTCAATTTGATGGTTCTACTCCATTCAAGACTAAGAAAACAAACAAAGATTTGTCAATTTACTTTCTGAACATCTAAAAGACAAAGGATGCAATGTGAGCAATGCATGTGGTGATGCTGATGCCCTTATAGTTGAAACTGCAGTTCAATCTGCAATACATGCACCAACTGTTGTCATAGGTGAAGATACAGACCTTCTTGTGCTTCTATGTTATCACGCAGATGTTACAAAGAACAATGTGTACTTCATGTCTGACTCTAAAAATAGTCTAAAAAAGAAGAAGATATGGGATATCAAACAAACAAAAGGATCTTTAGGTGCTGATATGTGCAAAATATTACCATTTGTACACGCATTTAGTGGGTGCGATAGCACTTCACGGCTATATGGTCTTGGCAAAGGTGTAGTGTTAAAGAAAGCCATTAGTGATAGTCACTTGAAACGACACGCAGGCATTTTCATAAATAAAGTATCATCACAAAGTGATATCGAAACAGCAGGAAACGAAGCTCTTAAGTGTTTGTACAGTGGTAAAACAAACGAAACTTTGAACACGCTGCGATATAGGAGATTTGTTACCAAAGCTTATACAAGTAAAAATGTGGTACAAGTCCAAACATTACCACCAACTGAATCGGCTGCTAAGTATCACAGCTTTAGAGTATATGCACAAGTTCAAATTTGGATAGGAAATGATGTTAATCCATTGGACTGGGGTTGGTGTAAAATAGGTGGTAAATTTGTTCCTATCAAGACTGATCTACCTGCAGCTCCAGAGAGGCTACTAAAAATTATAAGATGTAACTGTAAACTTAATTGCGACTCAAAACGATGTACATGTCGGAAACACGGTCTTTCGTGTACGGTAGGGTGTGGCGAGTGCAGGGGTAGTGGTTGTAGCAACAGCATACAAATGGATACCCAGGACTTGGATGAAATATAAACACGCAATGTACAATTACAACGAAAAACATGCACTTGTATTGATTAACAGAAGTTCATAAGGCATATTGCGACGGGTATAATGTAGTTCGCAGGAGCGATCGGTTCTGAGCAGGCTTGTCTACAGACCTGGTTATTGAACAGTGTCTCAGGTCAATTAAATCAGTTAATTATATACATATATGTGTACATATGTGTATATACAAGTACACGTGTATATTGTGTTCCATAGTACATGCAGTTGTTTGTAATATATTACGGGTGTATAAATGAATGACTAATGGTAGTATGTACTAGATATATGTAATTACTGTTTTGTTTCATTATATATTGAAACTAGAATACTGGTGACTTGATATTTAAAATTATTTGTCTAGAAATGAAAAAAATCAATTTAACATATAGTGGGTGGGGTATTTTAAAACCGTAAATTGATAAAATAAACTCTTAGCATTTACCATTTTTAACTTGTGTTGTTTCTGTTTGATGTTTTAATATCTATGAAACATCTATCCTATCGTAAAAGTAATGAAAAGTATTCGGTTTAAACATATTTGATGATATATCTGTACATACTATGGATATGTAGATTTTTATAAAAAAAAATCTAGGGTGCCTATAAAACCTTTTTTTTTTCAAGGTTCCCCATCGATTTTTTTTGAGGAGTTTTTTTCTAAGCTCTAGGAGGGTTTATCGAATGTAAATATACAATCAAACTTTCTGTTGGAATTTGTTTGAGGTTGGGTCCTTATTTGGGGTAAATAGACTAGCCTAGAAGGTTTTACGATTGTTATAATTCTGAACCAAATTTACATAGAGATACCTTTTTTATTGACGACACACTGACCGAGGGTAGATATTTTCCTCAGTTACGACAAGCTGTCCTCATTTACGACACGCTGACTTAGGGTAGCCTTTGTCCTGATTTACGACAAGCTCACCGAGGGTAACTTTCTTCCTCATTTATGATAAGCTGACCGAAGGTAGATATTGTCATCATTTACGAGACGCTGACTGGGGGTAGCTATTTTCCTCAGTTACGACAAGCTGACCGAGGATAGCTTTTGTCCTCATTTACGACACGATGACTTGAGTAGCCATTGTCCTGATTTACGACAATCTGTCCGAGGGTAGCTATTGTCCTTATTTACGACAAGCGGACCGAGGGTAGCTTTCTTCCTCATTAATTTTATGATAAGCTGACCAAAGGTAGATATTGTCATCATTTACGAGACGCTGACCGAAAGTAGCTATTGTCCTCATGTACGATAATGTGACCAAGGATAGCTTTCTTCCTCATTTACCACAAGATGACCGAAAAGCAAGATAAGATATCACAAACACACAAGGGTTGACAGTAGGGCTACCGACTTGGAGCGGTCAGTAATAAACAAGGCCGCTGGGGGTTTAAACCAGGTTCTAGGGTGCACCAAATCTCACTCTTACCTTATTGTCATCCCAATAAACGGGACAGTGTAAATAAAGAAATCCCCGTCGGGTTACAATAAAACCGAGCTGCATTATTCTCTTAATTCTGTGTGTTGCTCCCAAAGGATCACCTTTATCGGTATTTATTACAATCTCTAACAAACAAGCGTTAATAGGCAATATAAGTAAAACACATAAATTGTCATGTATATATACTGAAAGGAAAAAGAAACGCAGGGTGCGTATTTCCGCTATATATTGTATGTTTAATATGCTACTGCTAACCGAATGGTACAGGGCGACATAAGGCCTGTCCTTTTAGAAAAAAGGTTTAAACAGCACTGAACACATCAATGGTTACCCCTTTAAAATTTCATTATCGTCAGAATGCGCATTTGGCTCAAGCAGGTGAGCAAACTTAGGCTTTAAATGTTGCAATCACTTAACATTAAATACAGTACTGAACTGGCTCAATTTTTGAAAGAGGAACTTCAGCATTTATGAATTTCTTGTTACAACGTGTACTGTGATTAAAACGTCTACAACATCACAGTTGTGTCCTTTCTCTAACTAACTACACTTTTTTTTTT
This sequence comes from Cyrtodaria siliqua, assembly GCA_037043455.1. Classification (NCBI taxonomy): domain Eukaryota; kingdom Metazoa; phylum Mollusca; class Bivalvia; order Adapedonta; family Hiatellidae; genus Cyrtodaria; species Cyrtodaria siliqua. The sequence continues at coordinate 13,385 of JAWPHD010020850.1, read as the reverse complement.
ACAAAACATCTTGGGATTTCCTCACATCACCATAGAATTCAGGTTGTCCTTGTCGCAGAGGAGATCTTAAAATACTTTTATATTTTAGAAGTAGATCAGGGTTACGATAATACTATTTTTCAAATGTTTTTCGTAACGGTAGACGTGCTGGAGTAGCTTTTTAGCTTTTCAAATATTAAAGTCCTTAATACGACTACAAGTTCTAGAGAAACGAACACGTCGAGCAACATAGATCCCATACGAATAGATCGGGGAACATCCCCATCTAAATGGGGATAATTAATAATATAAAAATTAAAATCATCTCTCTTGTCATAGATTTTACTAACTATTTCGCCATATTCAATAGAGAGATGTAAATCAAGGGAAGAAGCGACAGTATCAGAAATGATAGATGAGGTTTCATTAAAGCTTCAATTACATCTGCCTAAATATCGGATGAAAGACTCAACATGAAATTTCTTTCACTCCGTTATCAATCATAAGTTGCCAACGAGCATTCTATATCAGACAGAATTTAAGGTATTTGCATATTTTGCCGCTATTATTTTTACATTGCTGTTTGTTTTTAACAAGTGGTTGTGGTTGACTACAGTCTGCTACATGTACATTTTCTGTTCAACTTTCTTATACCTTATATATAACAAAGACTCTAAGTTATCCATTGTCATTTCGGCACATCAAAAACATGTAGTAACAGAATTATTGTATTATTGTCTTTTCTTTTAACACTTATTTTGGATTAATAGTTGTATAGAATAGATGACTCTCCCTACATAGAGAACATTCCAACTACTGAATATTTTAATACCGAAACTTAGCATATACCATCTCACTTTCATTGTCTACTAACTCCGTTCCTCCAATGTAGAAACAAAATCAAACAGAAAACGTACAGAACATATCCCACCAAAATCAAACACAAAATGTAGCAGTCACAGAACATATCCCACCAACATCAAAAAGAAAATGTAGCAATCACAGAACATATCCCACCAAAATCACGCATTCTACAATAGCAAGGAAACAGTAGAATTAAAATACACCATAAAATAAAAGCGTCGACAACTGGTGTACCGCATTGGAACGGTCAGTTGCAAAGAGGCTGATGAGTGTTTAAACCAGATTTTGGGGAGCACCAACCCTTACTTTACCATACTGTTATCCACATTAAACGAAACAGTGTAAATAAGGAAATCCCGCCAGGCTATATATATCCTTTAACAAACTATCCATCACTCATAGGAAATATAAATAAAACACAAACCATAGATAGGCACAAGTCATACAAGCGATATACAAAGACTGCAAGTTTGCTTAGCTACTGCGCACGCATCCACTCTTTTAAAATAGAAAGACGGAGCTACTGAGCACGCTTCCGATATGTTTCAACGTGTCTCAATAGAACATGGCTATTACAAAGTCTGCAAATACACTGACGGCAAGTGTTTCTTTTGCACTGTTTTACCAGTATCATTCGCCCGAGACAAGGTTATTGATGGCACCATAGCGACGGAAAAAACATGCAACAATAACGTTCTTCATGGTATTCACCATTTATTACTTTCGTTTAAAACCGCATAAACGTCGAAAGAAATCAAGTCAATTCGCAGTTAAGTAATAATTTTAGTGCTCATAAACTAAACCAACTGGTTTGAAAATGTAAAAAACAAATGTCATAAAAAAACAACAACAATAATAACTAGATTTTGATCAGAAACCTGATCAAACGGGCTTTCCTGATTTTAATGGCGTCATGACGTCACAACTGTCAGAGTTGTCTTAGCTGATGAAACTGATTGATATATCAAGAAAATAACTTCGAAAATGGGACCAGTAAAAAAATAGATTTTCTGAATATTTTGAAGTCTCTGACGTCATGACGTCGGGATACCGTATGACATCTGTGCACAACCAGATCCCGTAATCTACAATCTGTGAAAGTTTTGTTCAAATCCGATCATAAATAGAGAAGATATAGGATTAACAAGATTTTCTTTATGACGTCACTGGTGGCCATCTTTGATGACGACATAACAAACTTCGACATTATTGCACAACCAGACGTTGAATGTAGAGTTCCTGTGAAAGTTTTATCAAGATCCGATCATAAATAAAGGAGATATAGCGATTATAATATTTCTTAAATGACGTCATTGGCGGCCATTTTGGATAACGTCATGACGTTAAAACTGTCAGCGTCTATTCAAACAATGACATTGATAAATTTTGCATTAAAATACCTCAATATATGCAATCAGTAAAAAACACGGATTTTTCAAAATATTATGACGTCACTGACGTCAGGACGTTATTATATAGAGACACGTTTTTTCATTCATGCACAACTAGACCCTGAACTCTACAATCTGTGAAAGTTTCATTCAAATCCGACTACAAATGTTGGAGATCTTGCGCTAACAAGATTTGTATCATGACGTCAGTGGCGGCAATCTTGGATGACGTCATGATAATTTGCGACATTCTGGCACAACACATCCTATTTCCCTACAGGCTGTGAAAGTTGCATCAAAATCCGATCATAAATAAAGGAGATATAGCGATTACAAGATTTCTTAAATTACGTCATTGGCGGCCATTTTGAATGACGTCATGACGTTAAAACTATCAGAGTCGATTGAAACAATGACACTGATGGATGTTACACCAAAAAAACATGAAAAATGCAATCATTGAAAAAAATGACTTTTCGTAACATTGTGACGTCACTGACGTCAAGAGGTTATTACATATAGACACGTTTTTACATTCAAGCACAACTAGACCCTGAACCCTACAATCTGTGAAAGTTTCATTCAAATCCCATTGTAAATGCACGAGATACAGCGATAACAAGATTTGCCTACAAACGCCAGTGGCGGCCATCTTGGATGACGTCATGACCCAAAAAGTTGCGGGACACTATTCCAGCCTGAGCTATATCACTGTGTAAAATTAAGAGGCCGTGCGACCAGTCTTACTATGAAAAGTGCTGGGGAGAAGAAGAAGAGGAATAATAATAACTAGATTTTGATCAGAAACCTGATCAATCGGGCTTTCCTGATTTTAATGGCGTCATGACGTCACAACTGTCAGAGTTGTCTTAGCTGATGAAACTGATTGATATATCAAGAAAATAACTTCGAAAATGGGACCAGTAAAAAAATAGATTTTCTGAATATTTTGAAGTCACTGACGTCATGACGCCGGGATACCGTATGGCATCTGTGCACAACCAGATCCCGTAATCTACAATCTGTGAAAGTTTTGTTCAAATCCGATCATAAATAGAGAAGATATAGGATTAACAAGATTTTCTTTATGACGTCACTGGTGGCCATCTTTGATGACGACATAACAAACTTCGACATTATTGCACAACCAGACGTTGAATGTAGAGTTCCTGTGAAAGTTTTATCAAGATCCGATCATAAATAAAGGAGATATAGCGATTATAATATTTCTTAAATGACGTCATTGGCGGCCATTATGGATAACGTCATGACGTTAAAACTGTCAGCGTCTATTCAAACAATGACATTGATAAATTTTGCATTAAAATACCTCAATATATGCAATCAGTAAAAAACCCGGATTTTTCATAATATTATGACGTCACTGACGTCAGGACGTTATTATATAGAGACACGTTTTTACATTCATGCACAACTAGACCCTGAAATTCTACAATCTGTGAAAGTTTCATTCAAATCCGACTACAAATGTTGGAGATCTTGCGCTAACAAGATTTGTATCATGACGTCAGTGGCGGCCATCTTGGATGACGTCATGATAATTTTCGACATTTTGGCACAACACATCCTATTTCCCTACAGGCTGTGAAAGTTGCATCAAAATCCGATCATAAATAAAGGAGATATAGCGATTACAAGATTTCTTAAATGACGTCATTGGCAGCCATTTTGAATGACGTCATGACGTTAAAACTATCAGAGTCGATTGAAACAATGACACTGATGGATGTTTCACTTAAAAAACATGAAAAATGCAATCATTGAAAAAAAAGGACTTTTCGTAACATTGTGACGTCACTGACGTCAAGACGTTATAACATAGAGACACGTTTTTACGTTCTTGCACAACTAGACCCTGAACCCTACAATCTGTGAAAGTTTCATTCAAATCCGACTATAAATGTTTGAGATCTAGCGCTTACAAAATTACTATCATGATGTCACTGGCGGCCATCTTGGATGACGTCATGACAATGTTTGACATTCATGCACAACTCATTCTAATTCCCTACAGGCTTTAAAAGTTGCACCAAAATCCGATCATAATTGAAGGAGATATAGCGATTACAATATTTCTAAAATGACGTCATTGACGGCCATTTTGAATGACGTCATGACGTTAAAACTGTCAGCGTCGACTGAAAGAATGACACTGATGGATTTTACAGTAAAAAAACATGAAAAACGCAATCACTGAAAAAAATGAATTTTCTCAACATTGTGACGTCACTGACGTCAAGACGTTATTATATAGGGACACGTTTTTACATTTTTGCACAACTAGACCCTGAACCATACAATCTGTGAAAGTTTCATTCAAATCCGACTATAAATGTTTGAGATCTAGCGCTAACAAGATTTGTCTGATGACGTCACTGTCGGCCATCTTGGATGACGTCATGACCCCAAAAGCTTCGGGACACTATTCCAGCCTGAGTTCTATCATTGTGTAAAATTTAGAGGCCGTGCGACCAGTCGTACTATGAAAAGTGCTGGGGAGAAGAAGAAGAAGAACTAGATTTTGATCAGAACCTGATCAAACATGGGCTTTCCGTGTCAGGCTTAACATGTAAAATCATACTCAATGACGTCATGACGTCACAATGGTTAGTGATGATAAAGACATTGATCTTGATTGATTTACTGTAAAACTGACGGAGAAAGGTTAGAAAGGGAACGCCCTCTCTCAGCAACACCATCTCACACCGACAAAGTAACCCGAAATCCCCCCCCCACCCACCTCCTCCATCCGCAGCACTGACCTAAAAGAAAAAAAAAAAGAAAAAAAAAAAAAAAAGAAAAGAAATTTACGAGAAATCGTTAATAAATAGGAAAAAACATGCAAGTTTTACTGCGCATCTTTTGTCCAGCTAAAAAGCTGCGCGGTGGACGTAAAAAAAAAAAAAAAAAAAAAAAAAAAAAAAAAAAAAACTTCCTTAGACACTGTGTTTGTTGGTGACGTCAGGTAAACAACTGTGTCACATAACACAACACGTGATCAGCCTAAACATTCTTACCATCCGCAGTATGATGTTGCACAACAAGCGATAAAGCCGAAAAAGTTAACCATCCGCAGTATGATCTTAAGCAACAAGTGATAACGAGAAACACTTATAACAAGAATTTCCATTTTTAAACAGTTATATAGGAAAAAACGTAAAATCATACTGGATGACGTCATGACGTCACAATGATCGGTGACGTTAAAGACAATGACCGTGATTGATTTACAGGCCAAACTGGACGAAAAATACAATTTGCACCAAAATGACCTTTTATGACTTAAGACGTCAAAGGCTGACGTCACATTTAATGACGTCTTGACGTCATTTTATATTCTTGCACAACTAGACCCTACACTGTACCAGCTGCGAAAGTTTTATTCAAATCCGGTCATAAATGTTTGAGATCTAGCGCTAACAAGATTTGTATCATGACGTCACTGGCGGCCATCTTGGATGACGTCATGACCCCAAAAGCTTCGGGACACTATTCCAGCCTAAGTTCTATCATTGTGTAAAATTTAGAGGCCGTGCGAGCAGTCGTACTATGAAAAGTGCTGGGAAGAAGAAGAAGAAGAAGAAGAAAAGAATAAGAATAAACAGAACGAAAACAAAAGGTCTTTCCACTGAAAGGTGGAAAGCCCTAATAAGAACTAGATTTTGATCAGAAACCTGATCAAACGGGCTTTCCTGATTTTAATGGCGTCATGACGTCACAACTGTCAGAGTTGTCTAAGCTGATGAAACTGATTGATATATCGAGAAAATAACTTCGAAAATGGGACCAGTAAACAAATCGATTTTCTGAATATTTTGACGTCACTGACGTCATGACGTCGGGATACCGTATGACATCTGTGCACAACCAGATCCCGTAATCTACAATCTGTGAAAGTTTTGTTCAAATCCGATCATAAATAGAGAAGATAAAGTCTTAACAAGATTTCCTTTATGACGTCTCTGGTGGCCATCTTTGATGACGACATAACAAACTTCGACATTATTGCACAACCAGACGTTGAATGTAGAGTTCCTGTGAAAGTTTTACCAAGATCCGATCATAAATGAAGGAGATATAGCGATTATAATATTTCTATAATGACGTCATTGGCGGCCATTTTGGATGACGTCATAACATTAAACTAATAACGTTATGTTGACTTTGCAGTAAAACAACTTAAAAAATGCAAACTGTAAAGAAAACGGATTTATAATAACATTGTAACGTCACTGACGTCAAGACGTTATAACATAGAGACACGTTTTGATCTTTTTGCATAACTAGACCCTGAACTCTACAAGCTGTGAAAGTTTAATTCAAATCCAACTACAAATGGTTGAGATCTAGCACTTACAAGATTTTTATCTTGACGTCACTGGCGTCCATCTTTGATGACGTCATGACCATTTTTGACATTCATCCACAACTCAACCTAATTCCCTGCAGGCTGTGAAAGTTGCATCAAAATCCGATAATAAATGCAGGAGATATAGCGATTACAAGATTTCTTAAATGACGTCATTGGCGGCCATTTTGGATAACGTCATGATGTTAAAACTGTCAGCGTCTATTCACACAATGACATTGATAAATTTTGCATTAAAATACCTCAATATATGCAATCAGTAAAAAAAACGGATTTTTCATAATATTATGACGTTACTGACGTCAGGACGTTATTATATAGAGACACGTTTTTACATTCATGCACAACTAGACCCCGAACTCTACAATCTGTGAAAGTTTCATTCAAATCCGACTATAAATGTTGGAGATCTTGCGCTAACTAGATTTGTATCATGACGTCAGTGGCGGCCATCTTGGATGACGTCATGATAATTTTCGACATTCTGGCACAACACATACTATTTCACTACAGGCTATGAAAGTTGCATCAAAATCCAATCATAAATGAAGGAGATATAGCAATTACAAGATTTCTTAAATGACGTCATTGACGGCCATTTTGAATGACGTCATGACGTTAAAACTGTCAGAGTCGATTGAAACAATGACACTGATGGATGTTACACTAAAAAAACATGAAAAATGCAATCATTAAAAAAAAAAGGACTTTTCGTAACATTGTGACGTCACTGACGTCAAGACGTTATTACATAGAGACACGTTTTTACATTCAAGCACAACTAGACCATGAACTCTACAATCTGTGAAATTTTCATTCAAATCCGAATATAAATGTTTGAGATTAAGCGCGAACAACATTTGTCTGATGACGTCACTGGCGGCCATCTTGGATGACGTCATGACCCCAAAAGCTTCGGGACACTATTCCAGACTGAGCTCTACCACTGTGTTAAATTTAGAGGCCGTGCGACCAGTCGTACTATGAAAAGTGCTGGGGAGAAGAAGAAAAAGAATAATTATAATAAGAACTAGATTTTGATCAGAAACCTGATCAAACGGGCTTTCCTGATTTTAATGGCGTCATGACGTCACAACTGTTAGAGTTGTCAAAGCTGATGAAACTGATTGATATATCAAGAAAATATCTTCGAAAATGGGACCAGTAAACAAATCGATTTTCTGAATATTTTGACGTCACTGACGTCATGACGTCGGGATACCGTATGACATCTGTGCACAACCAGATCTCGTAATCTACAATCTGTGAAAGTTTTGTTCAAGTCCGATCATAAATAGAGAAGATATAGTCTTAACAAGATTTCCTTTATGACGTCACTGGTGGCCATCTTTGATGACGACATAACAAACTTCGACATTATTGCACAACCAGACGTTGAATGTAGGTTCCTTTGAAAGTTTTATCAAGATCCAATCATAAATGAAGGAGATATAGCGATTATAATATTTCTATAATGACGTCATTGGCGGCCATTTTGGATGACGTCATAACATTAAAACTACTAACGTTATGTTGATTTTGCAGTAAAACAACTTAAAAAATGCAAACAGTAAAGAAAACGCATTTTTAATAACATTGTAACGTCACTGACGTCAAGACGTTATAACATAGAGACACGTTTTGATCTTTTTGCATAACTAGACCCTGAACTCTACAAGCTGTGAAAGCTCAATTCAAATCCAACTATAAATGGTTGAGATCTAGCACTTACAAGATTTTTATCTTGACGTCACTGGCGTCCATCTTTGATGACGTCATGACCATTTTTGACATTCATCCATAACTCAACCTAATTCCCTGCAGGCTGTGAAAGTTGCATCAAAATCCGATAATAAATGTAGGAGATATAGTGATTAAAAGATTTCTTAAATGACGTCATTGGCGGCCATTTTGGATAATGTCATGACGTTAAAACTCTCAGCGTCTATTCAAACAATGACATTGATAAATTTTCCATTAAAATACCTCAATATATGCAATCAGTAAAAAAAACGGATTTTTCATAATATTATGACGTCACTGACGTAAGGACGTTATTATATAGAGACACGTTTTTACATTCAGGCACAACTAGACCCCGAACTCTACAATCTGTAATAGTTTCATTCAAATCCGACTATAAATGTTGGAGATCTTGAGCTAACAAGATTTGTATCATGACGTCAGTGGCGGCCATCTTGGATGACGTCATGGTAATTTTCGACATTCTGGCACAACACATCCTATTTCCCTACAGGCTGTGAAAGTTGCATGAAAATCCGATCATAAATAAAGGAGATATAGCGATTACAAGATTTCTTAAATGATGTCATTGGCGGCCATTTTGAATGACGTCATGACGTTAAAACTGTCAGAGTCGATTAAAACAATGACACTGATGGATGGTACACTAAAAAACATGAAAAATGCAATCATTGAAAAAAAAAAAGGACTTTTCGCAACATTGTGACGTCACTGACGTCAAGACGTTATTACATAGAGACACGTTTTTACATTCAATCACAACTACACCCTGAACTCTACAATCTGTGAAAGTTTCATTCAAATCCGACTATAAATGTTTGAGATCTTGCGCTAACAAGATTTGTATCATGACGTCAGTGGCGGCCATCTTGGATGACGTCATGATAATTTTCGACATTTTGGCACAACACATCCTATTTTCCTACAGGCTGTGTAAGTTGTATCAAAATCCGATCATAAATAAAGGAGATATAGCGATTACAAGATTTCTTAAATGACGTCATTGGCGGCCATTTTGAATGACGTCATGACGTTAAAACTATCAGAATCGATTGAAACAATGACACTGATGGATGTTTCACTAAAAAAACATGAAAAATGCAATCATTAAAAAAAAAGGACTTTTCGTAACATTGTGACGTCACTGACGTCAAGACGTTATCACATAGAGACAGGATTTTACATTCAAGCACAACTAGACCCTGAACTGTACAATCTGTGAAATTTTCATTCAAATCCGACTATAAATGTTTGAGATCTAGCGCGAACAATATTTGTCTGATGACGTCACTGGCGGCCATCTTGGATGACGTCATGACCCCAAAAGCTTCGGGACACTATTCCAGACTGAGCTCTATCACTGTGTTGAATGTAGAGGCCGTGCGACCAGTCGTACTATGAAAAGTGCTGGGGAGAAGAAGAAGAAGAAAAAGAACTAGATTTTGATCAGAACCTGATCAAACGGGCTTTCCATGTCATGTACTATCATTGAACGTGTATGGCGGTTCGGTACTATTTGCTAGACTGTGTGCCGCGTATGAATGCGTTGGGAGGGTCGGGTGGAACGCAATAGTGCCGTGTAAAACGCCCAGCGTTCCTTTAAAACGCCCAGCGCACCTTTAAAAAAGCACACCGCGCCCAAAAGTGCTGTGAAGACAGCCCATTGAACATAATTGACAGGCTCCATGAATTTGAGAGAGAAAACCCCAATCAATTAAGCCAGTCAAATTACAGGTGTCAAGTGTCAGATGCAACCTTTTGTCAATATTGAGTGACATGTTGTTGTTTATTTCCTGTTGCTACATGATTTCATGCCAAATGCAATTGAACAAGGAGTTCACCGAGGTGCATTCGCACTTTAGGCATATTAAAGGGACTGGAGACATTTTGAAAAAATACTAATGTGTACCAATACGCGTTAAACTATCATAATGTGTTTTAGTTGCATTTAATTTAAACGAGCGAACAACATAACATAATTTATTGTCCTGAATGTAAAATTGCGTATTCATAGGTGCGACTTGAAACATATGTATTATATTGTCATTGTACATGATCGATGTATATGTCTGGCTTTGCACGTATGTGACATACTGGTTGGGAGTGCCCTCCGCTTTTAAAGGGACACGCGGCAATCTCGAATTATGCATCAATCATCAAAACTAGCACCTGTATTTATAAAGCAACTGTTATTGTGACTTTGAATCATTCAACTGATGCTTTCGTTTAAGGAACACATGGCAAGTATGTCCATCATTAAAATAAGCAATATAATCAATAATAATTTTGACTTTAAAACTTCCTGCATTGAATGTATTATTGGTGCACTATAAATCAAACGTTAGTAAAATGCGAAACCAGTTTGGTTGATACTATCAGTATACTTATTATTAATGATTGAACAAATGCAGGTTATGATATGTGAAAAACTAACGGGCCGCCGTTAAAATATCAAGATTGCAGTACATCCCTTTAACACATCATATGCGGATCTATCACCGACGATCATTACAGGGATACATACGGCAATCATGGGGTTTGTATCAAGCCTAAAACATAGCACCTCGATTAATTTTGTTAAATACGTCTTGTATATTCAAATACAAGTGTGAGTTTTCAATTAATATGCTATAACAATTTGAACACTTTGAACCAATAAGTAATAGTATTAATTACAAAATTCAAGATTGCCGTGTGCCCCTTTAAGATTGAACACAAACAACTTCAAAGAAAGATGAGACAGGGGGATGAATTGTCCTTTAACTGTCCACACGGAACAAAGGTATGCAGCTCTAATGCGCAAGGTCTTATCCATCCACTGAATTTTCCGGGCCGTCGTGATGTTTCACTGGACATTGACGGTCTGGCTGTGTCTTGCGGCGTATACATGCAACTCAGTTATACACTAATTCAGGACACGAAGTCTGTATCAGCTCCTTTAATGTTGAAAAATACAAACGTTGGCTTTTACTTTCACGTGCGGGTATCAATATTACATCGGGGCATATACGGCGCCAGCAATTTCCGAGGAAAGATAAGATGAGGAGGGATAATGTTTCTATCTATCAGACACGCCTCCGCCATGAAGCGAATCCCTCGGGGAGTAGAGGTCTGCAGCTTTAAGCGCAGTGACTTACCCCACTGAACTTTCCTGTTTCACTGAACATTGAAGGTCTGGCTATATATTGCGGCGTGTACATGCCAACTCTTCTTCCCTTCATAGTTATACATTAATGCAGGACACGAACTTGTTATCAGCTCCTTTAATGCTGAAAAGCAAAAATGTGTGCTTTTACTCGTACTTGCGGGTATCACTCTTATATCGGGGCATTTACTGCGACAGCAACCTCCGAGGGAAGATGAGACAAGAGATGTTGATTCCTATCAGACACGACTACGCCAGGGAACAAACCCACTCGGGATAGAGGTCTGCAGCTTTAAGCGCAGTGATTTACCCCCCACTGAACTCTCTAGCTGTTTCATTGAACATGGAAGCTCTGATTATTTCTTGCGACGAACAGATACAACTCTTTTTTTCTTCATAGTTATTCACGAATCCGGTACACGAAGTTTTGATCAGCTTCTTATATGTTGAAAAGTAAAATTGTTTGCTTTTACTCTCAATTGCGGGTATCAATCTTATATCGGGGCATATACTGCGCCAGCAACCTCAGAGGGAAGATGAGACGAGCGATGCTGTTACCTATCAGACACGTCTACGCCAGGGAACGAACCACTCGGGGTAGAGGTTTGCAGCTTTAAAGCGCTATGACTTACCCATATGAACTCTCCTGTTTCATTGAACGTGAAATGTCTAGCTATTATTTGCGCGGCGTATAGATGCGACGCTTCATTCCCTCAAAGTTATACATAATCCAGTACACGAAGATCCAGTACACGAAGTTTGTATCAGCTCCTTTAATGTTGAAAAATAAAAATGTTAGCTTTTAAACTCATATCTTACATCGAGTAATATATTGCACCAGAAACCCCAGAGGGAACACTCGGGGTAAAGGTCTGCAGCCTTAAAGAGCAGTGACTTACCACACTGCAATCTCCTGTTACATTAAACATTGAAGGTCTGGCTATGGCCTTGTGGTGTATATATGCCAACTATTCCCTTCTTCATAGTTATACGCTATACGGAGTTTGCATCAGCTCCTTTAATGTTGATAATGTGTACACTCGTATACGTATATAAATCTGATATCGAAGCACATACAGCGCCAGCAACCTCAGAGAGAAAATGAGGCGAGAGATAATGTTTCCTATCAGACACGCCTCAGCCATGGGTCAAACCCACTCGGGGGTAGAGGTCTGCCGCTTTAAAGCGCAGTGACTTACCACACTGTAATCTCCTGTTACATTGAACATTGAAGGTCTAGCTATGGCCTTGTGGTGTATACATGCCAACTATTCCCTTCTTCCTAGTTATACACTAATCCACTACACGAAGTTTGCATCAGCTCCTTTAATGTTGAGAATTTGTACACCCATATACGGGTATCAATCTTATATCGAGGCACATACAGCGCCAGCAACCTCAGAGAGAAAATGAGGCGACGGATAATGTTTCCTATCAGAAACACCTCCGCCAGGGATCGAACAGGGACTGTGGTATATACATGCCAACTATTCTCTCCTTCATACACTAATCAAGTGCACAAAGTCTGTATCAGCTCCTTTAATGTTGAAAGAGAAAGCGCAGTGACTTAGCCACTGAACTTTACAGGCTGTTGTGATGATACTTGACACGAAGTTTGTAATGTTGACAAATAAACATATATTTTTTTAAATGTTATTTAGTTATTCATGAGAGGATGACATGACGTTTGCTTTTAGAAATGCCACCGCAGGGCAATGTTCTGCAGCTCTAACCCGCAAGATCGCAATGCTTTATCCATCGATCAGTCAACCAACCGAAGCCTCTGTGATCTGTCAGTGAGTGAATGTCTGGGCAGCAATCAAACACAGATGATAAAGGATGAAGTTTCCTC
>JAWPHD010020849.1:0-30252 GCA_037043455.1 Cyrtodaria siliqua | reverse complement strand
AACCTGCTGGAGGTGTACAGTACTGGTTATACCCAGGAAAAGTGGAAAAATGTGTGTAAAGACTGTGTCATACGATAGTTCTGTTGTGACTTACTTCTTCGACAGTGTTGTGAAAATGAACTATATATAAATGATAGAGGCAGTTTTAAATTACGAATATAATTTAGATCCTCCAAAAAACACAGTAAATTAAATTCACTTGATTTAAATCTGTCTAATAATCTATTGTTAATACTAAATAACTCATGTAATAGAGCCTTGTACGATATATTATATATGCATTACCTCATGTTTTCATGTATATGTCTGAACTGAGTCAATAAAATATTTGTATTTGTATTTGTATAACTTTAACGCAGTTTAATCAGTGTGTGTGTGTGATAACTTTAATGCAGATTAATCAGTGAAACGTTAACGCAGTTTAATCAGGGTGTGTGATAACCTTTATGTAGTTTACTCAGTGTAACGTTAACGCAGTTTTATCAGTGTGTGTGATAACTTTAATGTAGTTTAATTTAATTTAAACAATATTTTATTCAAGTACTGAATGGGATTGGACAACAGGCAATGCCTATGTAAGACCTCTCCCGTATCAAGGTACATATAAACAATACATTCATATCAAACATAACATAAAATGTGGAATTGTAGTACAGTTTGCATATATTGGTTTGACAATTAACTTAGAATCTTTGAAACATGTGTACCGTGATTGTTTATTATTAACACGTTGTATTGTCAGAAAGAGTTTAAGTGAGAAAAAAAAAAGAATAAATAGAAAGAAAATCATCCTGGAAACCAATACGAAATATATATAAAAATGTACCGATTATTACAAAATATAATGGTTTTAGTATGAGTTTCTGTAACCAATAGTTAATTTTGGAATTTAAGATAACTGAGAACAAAACAGACAAATAAAAAAATAAAAATTAGAATAAAAAGGAAGAAAGATGACAAAATATAAAAAAATTCTAGCATTGTGACAAAAGATCTGAAAATACAATAGTATATACATACATGTACACATTCATGCACATACCTATGTACACATACATATACATACATACATGTACATGCATCTATAATTCTTCGAAAATCTCCTGGTACACTTGATGTATTTGTGGACGATAAGTACAATTTCTGAGTTCGTAGTATCGTCTAGATTGGAACTGCCATTCAGTATCAAGTCAATGTTGATATGCGTGACATCAACAATATTGGCTAGGGTATCAAGTAAGTCATTTCTGAATTGGGTATACAGTGGACAGTTGAAAAAGAAATGAGTATTGTCCTCACATGGATTGCCACATTTCGGACATACTGCTGAATCTGTCAAGAAGTGGTCAAATAAATGCTTATTTAGATTACTTGAGTTATTTCTTAATTGACAGTGGATGATGTTATAATTCCTATTTCCTATATTATAGTGATATGGACTGTTAGTCCTATGTTCAATAGCCTTAAGTTTATGCTTAAATTGTTCAACAGATGGTGCATTTTTAGCGTCTAAAGGTAAAGCATTCCACAATTTAATTGTACTCGGTAGAAAGCTGTTATTATATGATGTTGTACGACAAAGAGGGAGACGTAAGTTTAATCCTGAAGTTCGAAGGTTATAATTATTGTTTACAGGTAAGTATGGCTGGATTAAATTATACATGTAATCCGGACTTATGCCATAAATTATTTTGTAAATAGTTACAAGCTTATGATCTTTTCTTCTTTTTGTTAATGTTTCTAAGTTCAATTCATTATATAAGTATGATCTAGAGGAATTGCACCTGAGGCCTGTTATTATTCGTGCTGCTTCAACTTGGACGCTCTCTAATAGATCAGATTCTCCCTGTGTACAGTTATCCCATACGGAATCGCCATATTCCAGTATGGGTCTTATAAAGGCGATATATATTTTCAATAGAGAATGTCTGTCAAGTTTGTACTTAAGCATTCTTAGAATGTTTAATCGTGCACATGCTTTTTCGTATATATTTTCTATATGATGCGACAAAGTTGCATTGAACTGAATTGTTAATCCAAGGTGGCAATGTGACTCCACGTCTTGTACTATATCATTATCAAAGTAGACTGGTGGGTGGTTATAGTTTCTTCTAGTGCAGACAAGGCTTTTGGTTTTTTGGGGGTTAAATGTAACAGCCCATTTTTTTGACCATTCAGATATTTTGCAAAGATCATTTGTAAGAGAGTTGGCACATTCTACTGGGGTTTTATCAACGACAACAAAAAGAGAAGTGTCATCAGCAAATAACCGTACATCATTCAATAAGTCATCTGGGATGTCATTTATATAAAGCAAAAATAGAAACGGACCTAAAACAGAGCCTTGCGGAACACCTGCATCTATAGTACTGAAGCTTGAAGAGAATCCATCTAGGACTACTTTTTGCTGCCTATCAGAGAGATAGCTACGTATCCAGTTACATAATGAATCATTGATACCATATTTAGCTAATTTAAAAAGCAATCCAGCATGCCATACTTTGTCAAATGCTTTAGCAATATCGCAAAATATAAATCGTACATCTTTCCCAGTGTCGAGGTTGCTTATTATGTTATTATATATTTCTATGAGCTGATTTACTGTAGAGTCTCTAGGTTGAAAGCCTGCCTGGTATTTGCACAGAAGGTTATTCGTTTTGATATAGTTGAACAAGTGTTTAAATACGATTTTTTCCATCAATTTGCAAATAATACTGGTAATGGATATGGGCCTATAATTGCCCGGCATGTCAGGTTCTCCCTTGCCCTTAAAAATAGGAGTTACATTCGCCTGTTTCCATTGGTATGGTACTTTTCTAGTGGACAATGACAGATTAAAAAGTCGCGTCAATGGAGCAGCGATGCTATTTATAACTAATTTTAACACCTTTGGGCTAATCATATCTGGGCCTGGAGGTTTCGATAATTTCAAGATTTTCAATTGATCAATTACTTCCGTTTCATTTATAATAAAGTCATTCATTTTAATGTCAGTGCGATTATGAAAAGTAGGTAATTCCGGTTCATGTTCAATATGAGATGTTGCAGAAAAGAAAGCATTCAATGCGTTTGCTTTTTCTACTGGATGTATTAAAATACGACCGTTATTTATTATTGGAAAGTTTGGTTGAGTTACTTTGTTCAATTTAGAGATCGATTTTGCTATACGCCACCATTTACCCGGGGGGATTGATTTATCAGTTAACTGGGATGTAAGTTTAGTCTTGTATGATTCCTTAGATTCGCGGATTAAAGCAATTACCTCATTTCTAAGTTGCCTAAACATTGACCAATGTAATGGATTGTTTGAAGACTTAGCTTTCTTGTGCATTCTGTTTCGCTGTCGCATTTTAAAGCGTATATTATTGTTCATAAACGGTTTATCATTGGGACGTATAACAACAGTCTTTGTAGGTACATGACGTGTTACACAATCATTAAACGTATTGCAAAAATTAGAGTATACTGCGTTTATATCATCACAGTTAAACACGTCATCTTCCCAGTTAGTATTCTGTATATCCGTATTAAGACCATTTATGTCAGTGGCATCATAATTTCTAATAACCTTATTAATAAATGTAGTTTAATCAGTGTAACGTTAACGTAGTTTAATCAGTGATTGTGATAACTTTAATGTAGTTTATTCAGTGTAACGTTAACCTCAGTTTAATCAGTGTGTGTTTGATAACGTTAATGTAGTTTAATCAGTGTAACGTTATCGCAGATTAATCAGAGTGTGTGATAACTTTAATGTAGTTTAATCAGAGTAACGTTAACACAGTTTAATCAGTGTGTGTTTGTGTGTGTGTGAACTTTAATGTAGTTTAATCAGTGTAACGTTAACGCAGTTTAATCAGTGTGTGTGTGTGTGTGTGTGTGTGTGTGTGTGTGTGTAAACATTAATGTGGTTTAATCAGTGTAAAGTTAACGTAGTTTAATCAGGGTGTGTTATAACTTTAATGTAGTTTAATCAGTGTAACGTTAAGGCAGTTTAATCAGTGTGTGTGTGTGTGTGTAAACATTAATGTTGTTTAATCAGTGTAAAGTTAACGTAGTTTAATCAGTGTGTGTAATAACTTTAAAGTAGTTTAATCAGTGTGTGTGTGATAACTTAACGCAGTTTAATCAGTGTTTGTGATAACTTTAACGCAGTTTATTCAGTGTGTGAGATAAATTTAACTCAGTTTAATCAATGCTGTTATTAATCACACCCTTTTGTTTAGAGTTGTTTTAGCTTAATATTCAGCATATAGACATTAAATCAAACCAAATATGTTGCTTTACATTGCTTTATTGGATTGATCAGTTTCCATGGACCCTCTTTCTTGTAGGAACCCTCTTCTTGTAGCCCCTTGTGGTTCCTGGGCAATAATAGGACAACTGCATATCCAGGCAGTAAAATGCCCGATGATTCATGTTTATTTTGTCATTTTTGTCATTTTCATTAAAGATCTTCATCGTGATCCCTGTATTTTTGCAGTGGTGGCAAGAAGCAATGATCGTGGCTCCAGCTAAAAATGGAATGTTTACAAAAGAAATTGCAGCAACTCGGCAGGTGATAAGATTCTAGATCCATTCGGCATATTTGTATCTAGATGTAAACGAAGAATGGGCCCGGATAGTTAATTCCTGTTGGTGCCATATAACCTTTTTTTGTGTTGGTGCACCGTAAAATCTCATTTCAATTTAACTCTTTCTTGTAAGTATAATAACTAGCCAGAGTGTACCATACATTGCTACAATTTTCAGTCCCTTCCTATACCTATTACTCGTCATAACATCACTTGTTGTTTAATGAAGTCATATACGTTATGCGGCTATATGCGTATCTGACAGCTTTAATCAAACGTAACCTTATACATACATGCAGATGATATTACGATATATGTCAGTCTACCTTTTTGGGGCGTCCGTGGCCGAGTGGTTAACGTCTCTGACTTGAAATTACTTGCCCCTCACCGCTGAAGGTTCGATCCCTCAGGGGCCTAGGAATCTTTATGTGAGGAAGCTATCCAGCTGGCTTGCGGAACGTCGGTGGTTCTACCCAGGAGCCCGCCCGTGCACAAAAATTGCCCGGAGGGGCACCTGGGGTCTTCCTCCACCAGTGGAAGCTGGAAAGTCGCCATATGACCTTTGCTGTTGGTGCGACTGTAAAATCCAATTCAATCAATCAATCAGTCTACCGTTTGATATACAGTCATACCTGGTCGTACGACCACTTGTTTTTAAGCACCCACCTTCTGTAAGCGACCACTTTAAGGTCCTCCCGACGATATTTGCTATTAATTTGTACTGCAATAAACTACCACCTGTCTAACGCGACCAACGACCACATAATTTCATGCCAAAATACCGTTTTTATCATCAATTTGCGACCACCATTTTTTTCTTCAGATAATCAAAATCCGGAAAAATCCATTTTAACTCTTGGTAAATCCCACAGAAACGAGATCAAACATACATTCAACTATAACCTAACTAGTATATGCTCATCATTCCCCTGCGGGTGATATCGAGTATAAGTACCAATTAATTAGTAACAATCTTATTTGGAAAACGAGACAAAATATCGATATTATTTCTCTTATTATGTTGTTATGTGTTCCACTTAACATTTATTTCCACTTTATGGTAAATATTTAATAAAAAGCCGAACTTGTTTATAACGCGACAGTCACGTGACTGATGTCGGTAATTGAACGGTTTGGATATGACTTGAAACAAACTATATAGACCTAGAAAAGCTGCGTGAAGTTGGCTCAACATACTACATACGACATTCGACATACGACATTCGACATACGACATTTGAAAACATGCTTCAAAGTGAATGACGTTTCACGCGACATACTACATTCGACATACGACATTCGATTTACGACATTCGAAAACATGCTTCAAAGTCAATGTCGTTTCACGCGAAATACGCCATTCGACATACGACATTCGACATACTTCATTCGAAAACATGCTTCAAAGTGAGTGACATTTCACGCGACAAACGACATTCGACATATGACATTCGACAATGGCACGAATTACTCAAATACGCATAAAAAGAATCCATGTAATAGCATTGCCATCGTTCCTTTGTCTGTTGAAGTTAAGAAAACCTAACTATTTATATAGACTCGCACTTACCCAATATGTTCACAGATTATATATTTGTTTTGGTTGGAAAGAAGGTTTTTGACACCTAATGCTAGTCATAAGAAGGCGGAAACATAGTATTATGTCGTTCGAATAAGCTCATTTAGATAATAACAATTATTCTGCAACCAATAGGATCCTTTCTTACATTCCCAGAACCTCCAAAATTCGTTATGGGGATTAAGGCAATACATTGCTTATTACCAATTTACCGATCGTCTTAATGATCGGATTAATGTGTCGAGTCTGTTTTCATAGTTTCTGGGGTAAGTATGTCAGGCTTAACATCACAGCAGATTGACTGTTTTAAGTTAAGTTACGCAAGTCATTCGTAAACCAACAAAGAAACTACCACATGTTTCCAAACGTCCGGTTAAGCATATAATTGTATATATTAACAAATACTTTATCCAATTAGCAAATGGTACATTTCAACCATGGATTAGTCGTAAATGACAGATACAGGAAAACAACATTCAGTGTCAATGTCGAATGCTGCATGTAACGAAGAAAGACGCTGCCTAATGTCGTATGTCGTGGACATAATGACTGAATCAAATCTAATGCTGTCTAATGTTGTATGTGTTTCTTTATTTCAGTATGACGCAGTGCGTATCAACCAGATCTACGAGCAGGCTAAGTGGGCGATCATGGCCGAGGAGTTGGAATGTTAAATGACATTCACTTTCAATGTTGTTTGCCGAATGTTGTATGTCGAAAGTTGTATGTCGCGTGAAATGACATTCACTTTCAAGGATGTTTTTGTCCGTGTATGTCGAATGTTGTATGTCGAATGTCGTATGTCGAATGTTGTATGTCGTGTGAAACGATATTCAATTTGAAGGATATTTTGGAATGTCGATTGTCGTATGTCGAATGCCATATGTCGAATGTCGTATATCGTATGTTGAATGTATTATGTCGCGTGAAACAACATTCACTTTGAAGCATGTTTTCGAATGTCGTATGTCGAATGTCGTATGTCGCGTTAAACGACATTCACTTTGAAGCATATTTTGAATGTCGTATGTCGAATTTCGTATGTCGAATGTCGTATGTCGTATGTCGCGTGAAATGACATTCACTTTGAAGCATGTTTTCGAATGTCGTATGTCGAATGTCGTATGTCGAATGTCGTGTGAAAAAACATTCACTTTGAAGGATGTTTTTGGATGTCGTATGTCGAAAGTCGAATGTCGAATGTCGTACGTCGCGTGAAATGACATTCACTTTGAAGCATGTTTTCGAATGTCGTATGTCGAATGTCTATGTTGAATGTCGTATGTCACGTGAAATGACATTCACTTTATAGGATGGTTTTGAATGTCGTATGTCGAATGTCGTATGTTAAATGATGTATGTCGAATGTCGCGTGAAACGACATTCACTTTGAAGCATGTTTTCGAATGTCGTACGTCGAATGTTGTATGCCGAATGTCGAATGCCGTATGTCTTATGTCGCATGAAACAACATTCACTTTGAAACATGTTTTCGAATGTCGTATGTCGAATGTTGTATGTCGCGTGAAACGACATTCACTTTAAAGCATGTTCTGAATGTCGTATGTCGAATTCCGTATCTCTAATGTCGTATGTTGAATGTCGTATGTCGCGTGAAACAACATTCACTTTGAAGGATGTTTTTGAATGTCGAACGTCGAATGTCGTATGCCGAATGTCGTATTTCGTATGTCTTATGTCGTATGAAACAACATGCACTTTGAAGCATGTTTTCGAATATCGTTTGTCGAATGTTGTATGTCGCGTGAAACGACATTCACTTTGAAGCATGTTCTGAATGTCGTATGTCGAATTTTGTATGTCTAATGTCGTATGTTGAATGTCGTATGTCGTGTGAAAGACATTTGATGTTAAGGATGTTTTTGAATGTCGTATGTCAAATGTCGTATGTCGAATGTCGTATGTCGCGTGAAATGACATTCATTTTGAAGCATGTTTTCGAATGACGTATGTCGAATGTCGAATGTCGTATGTCGCATGAAAATACATTCAATTTGAAGGATGTTTTTGAATGTCATATGTCGAAAGTGGAATGTCGAATGTCGAATGTTGTATGTCGTGTGAAATGACATTCACTTTGAAACATGTTTTCGAATTTCGTATGTCGAATGTCGTATGTTGAATGTCGTATGTCGCGTGAAAAGACATTCATAGGATGTTTTTGAATGTCGTATGTTGAATGTCCTATGTCGAATGCCGTATTTCGCGTTAAACGACATTCACTTTGAAGGATGTTTTTGAATGTTGTATGTTGAATGTCGTATGTCAAATATATGTCGAATGTCGTATGTCGCGTGAAATGAAATTCACTTTGAAGGATTTTTTTGAATGTCGTATGTCGAATGTCGTATGTCGCGTGAAACGACATTCTCTTTGAAGCATGTTTTCGAATGTCTATGTCGAATGTCGTATGTCGTAAGTTGAGCCAACTTCACGCAGCTACGTAGAAAATGTATGTTTGTTACAGCGGATAGAGAAAACGAAAGTAGACTTTGTCGGCATAAATTTGATTAAATTAATGATATTTTATAAAAGAGTTTACTTTAAATCATAATATACAGTTTTAATATTTATTTCTCATTTATGTTAATGCAAAAACAACATTTACACTCATTAACAGTATAGACCTGCAAATATTTAACTAACCATTTCATAAGAGGTCAAACAATGTTAGAACCTGTAATAAGAGAACAAATGTATTAAGCCACCATTGTTGGTCTTTCCCCTGAGCGGTCTCTTAAACCAGGTTTGACTGTACTTAAATTAATCCATGTATTGGACACTTTAATCAAACATTTCTTTAACGGCAGCTTAAAATATCGTTTAAGTTATATAGAACCGCTTCCAGAGAAGGTGTAAGGATACAGAATAAACCGGAACTATCGTACTATTACAATCAAATAAATTACTTAGTGTTTGTCCTACGTTTTCCTCCAATCAGATGGTGAGCAATTTTAAAAAAATGGCGAACTTATTCATGTAAATTTCTAACGATCACCAATTTTAACTATTTAATCATTAAGTGATCGCTTACTAAATGGCACGCGCTTGTTTGGACACAAGGAAGCGGATTTAGTAGAGGCGTGGTTTCGTAGAAGCGCGGGGAAATAGTACGGCAAACACTGTCAGTTAGAGGCTAAGAAGTGAAATTTTAACAATTAAGAAACCCCGGTCAGTCGCTGCGCTCCTTCCCTTAGGGTTTCTTAATTGTTAAAATTTCACTTCATAGCCTCTAACTAATACTTAGACGGCGATGAATGGTAGTGATTAACTTCCCCCATCCGACGGACAAAGAAATGGATGTAAGTACCCTTCTCAAGGTCACAAGCGCGATGTTCTGTGGCAGCGTCTTGAACCTGTAGTCTTTCTGCGAGACAATTAAATGGCTAAAGGCTGTGATAATTGGGAAGGGTGAGAGACAAGTGAATAGTGGTATACCTAACGACAGTTTGCATGGGGTTTATTCTTCTTCATGAAAAAAAAACACTGAAATTTGTTTAACAGGTATTTGGAAGTAATTAACATACCATTGTGCCACTGGTTTGTAAATTTATCGTAATATCTAAGGAACATAGGGACATTTTTTTGCTTTTTTTGCTCCAACATGATTTTACAAATGGCTGCATGTTGCTATAATGAAATTCAAAAATGAAACTGAGTAGCACTAGCCGATATCAAAATAAGTGTTAGCATTTCATTCTCATTTATCTCACATTATATTATGGCCTATTAGCTCTATAGATTTTAGTCTTATTTTAGATTTCCTGAAAGAAATCAGACTATATAAATCATTATAATATGTTATTATATATATTTACTTGTTTATATACCCGTTGACGGGCATTTGTTGATTTACATATATAGTTTATATTACTACCATATCATCCCTTATTTGTAAATAGTTTTATCTTTATATAGTTACATTAATTTTTAATTACTACTTCATTTCTTCATCTTCCATCAGTCTCTGCGCACAATATGACATATTTAAGTGTCAACGTGCCGTAAAACACCATTCATTCATTCATTCTCTATTAGTGTTTGCCCTACCTTTTCCTCCAATCAGACTGCGAGGAATTTAAAAAAAAATGGCGAACTTATTCATGTAAATTTCTAACGATCACCAATTTTACCATTTAATCGCTTACTAAATGGCACGCTTGTTTGGGGGAGAGAGATATGTAGTTTTTATTTACCCTCGCTGTATTGCATGACGCATTTTAGCGAGCTTTTCTGTAGACGATTTTCGGCTTGCAGTTGAGTCCGGGAAAGGTTGGAGTCTCTCGTTCAAAGTAGATTACAGTTGATTGCAGCAGTAGATTAGAGATGGTGGCACATCAGTGTAGAAACCCCTCGCAAAATCTGTTGAAAATTAGTTATTCCAAGTAGATTACGAAGTCCAATAAAAGATTTTGACCAATCGGATTGCCTGCAGAATTGTGACTAGGTCAATCCGATTGTCGGCTCGAAAAGATGTTTGAAGCTTCCCGACCAATCAGGACACAGGAGAATTGAAGCCTCTCTAGTAGGTCAATCCTGTTGATTGAGGATCCCGTGATTGTTGTCCCGTGATGTTTACGTCCTAGAACATAACCCAAAATGGTGAACGACCCCCGGAAAGTTCCCCAACTTTTGCGGAGGTGATGTTACGGCGTCCCCCATTCTGTGTATGCTCCATGGTCTGTATCCGTGGTGATTATATGTCCCAGTAGATTATAAAAAACGGCCCTGAGAAGGGCCATGGTATCACCCTAGTGTGGGGTGTATACCATATCGGAACGTTGTTCTACGCTTTCAACGTTCGGCTCGCTGGGACCGAATGACGCCAAACAGGCCTCACCGGGCCCGACGTTGATGGTGGTCGATGATGGTCGTCACGTTCCGGATCCCCCTGCAGGACGCGTCGACATCGCTTGAAGAAACTTAGTGCTGATGACAACTAAAACACTCCGTCGTAGATGGACACGTCCTGCTGGTTCGGTGGTATGAACGGGAAAAAGACGCTTGTTTGGACACAAGGAGACGGATTTAGTAGAAGCGCGAACGTGTTAAGAGGCGTGGTTTCGTAGAAGCGCGGGGGAAAAAGTAGGGCAAACACGAAGTCAGTCAGAGGCTAAGAAGTGAAATTTTAACAATTAAGAAACCCCGGTCAGTCGCTGCGCTCCTTCCCTTAGGGTTTCTTAATTGTTATATCCTCTAACTAATACTTAATGACTATCGCACATTATACTATCATGACCAATTAGCTGTATAAATGATCACTAGATAAGTTTGTTAAGAGACAACATCTGACAGCAATTGAGTAATTGATGTTTTTCCCATCAAAACAGGCTAGAGAATGAATGAAATGGGTCACCTTTATGGGTCTGGAAAAACATGTCAGCTTAATAAATAGTAATAGTAAAGTAAGACATATCAACATAATATCTAAGACACTTTTCAGGGAATTGTTTTCCTGTTCGTTTCGGGGTAGACTTCAATACAAGTTTCCTTAAGCAATCTATATATAAAAGTTGAGCACAAAGAAATTGTATCGACCTTGAATTATTTCATAGAACAGTTGTGATTTCGTGGAAGACGGTCATAAAATCCCCGTCATAAACCCAGTTTTCAACCGTGGTGGTAATCGAGAACATCAAATGTCGAAATACTTTATTACAGAGTAACAATGACTGGAGAGTAACAATGACTGGATGTGACCTACTTCATGTGCAGTCTAAATAGTATACCTAGTACGTATGCATTCACGTGTTCATGATTGTTCAAGCGGTTTAGAGAGAAATGTACCTTTGCGATTTAAAAGGAACTCTTATATTGTGATTTTGAAACGTTATACTTTTCTCTCATAATACAATGAAACTCGTCTCCGTATACCGCTATGGAAGTCAGTTTTAATATTTATCGGTTTAACTCAAAACCCTTAACTTTTCATGGATGTTTGTGCTCCATAATTATTAATATAAAATATCCACTTATAACAGCGAGATGATATTGAGATTGTTTTGTTTATTTGCGTGATAATATACAAACAGTCACATACATTTACAAAATAACATGTTATATCCAGTCGTAAACACGGCTTATGCGACAATAAAGATAAATAAAATTACAAACTGACGTAAATACGTGTTATTTCAGTTTTACACTATAAACACTTGAGACACATGCTTATATTACAAAAACGTTAATAAATATTAAGATGGGTAATACATCACAATACGATATCTAAATAACAAATATGTACTGTGATAATGTCAAAACATGTTTTGATAAAAAGATAAACATTGAGTCCTCAGCAATAATTAAATTAAAATAACAATATTAACAAACAAAAAACATATCATGTTCTTTAAAGGAAAACGATTGCTATAAGCTTCTTGCATCTAAGTTTAAAGCAAATGATAAAGGTAAGAACACCTATACTTAATATTGCAGTATTAAGCTATGGTTTCTTCTTTTTTAAATTTGCAATAAACATCTTGCGATAGAAAATTGAAAAGAGTTGCATGTCATTCGTTTTTGAGGACTGAATACTGGTTCAAACATAAGAAAAACTCAAATCACTACAAAATTTAGTCAATTAAAAAGTGATTTTCACCTTCAATTACAATGTTATTACAATATCTACAAGTACGGTCGCTTACTTGAGTTTTTGGGTTGGTTTAACGACTAGTTTCTATATCTAAGGAGAGATTACACGTTCTAACTTTTGATAGACTACGGCGTTGGTCTCTTCTTGTAGTTAACTGAGTGGGGGTGGAGGGGGGTGCTTGTGGGCGTGGACAAGTGTTACCCCTTATTGGTTAATTAAATTGATAGAACACGGCGTTGGTCTCTTCCCGTAGTTAACTGAGTGGGGTGGGAGTGTTGAGGGGTGGGGGGCGTGGACAGGTGTTAAGTGTTACCCCTTATTGTTTAATTAAATTGATAGAACACGGCGTTGGTCTCTTCCCGTAGTTAACTGTGTGGGGGTGGGAGTGGGTGGAGGGGGTGGGGGGCGTGGACAGGTGTTGTGTTACCCCTTATTGGTTAATTAAATGCTGACTGTTGTTGACGAAATTTAAGTTTGGTTATTGGTTATTGAAAATATTTATGATTTACTGTTTTCTATTATCCAACTGTATCGAGTGACGAGAAAACAATTGTATCCCATCTCCCATACCAACGTAACATAAAATTGGTGTTATTTACTTGTTTACCCTCACGCTCGACACCCTCTCCCCCACCTCTTAGCTTAATAACATAACTTTCTGTTGCGATTACGCTTTTATATGACCTATATGTTCGAAGTGTATTACCGTTGCAGCATTTCTAACAGCACTCATAATAGTTGTACCAGCTTGTCTTATTTAGGCTAATAATGAGAAAAATGGTCCTAAAAATAGGTCATATTGTGCGCAAAAACTGATGAAAGCTGAAGGAATGAAGTAGTAATTAAAAATTAATCTAAATCACATATACTAAATATTGACTCTAG
Source organism: Cyrtodaria siliqua (assembly GCA_037043455.1). Lineage (NCBI taxonomy): Eukaryota > Metazoa > Mollusca > Bivalvia > Adapedonta > Hiatellidae > Cyrtodaria > Cyrtodaria siliqua. Next base: position 16,601 of record JAWPHD010020849.1, on the reverse strand, counting down.
CTCTTTTTGGAGATATATGGAAACGAGAGTCAATGACACTTCCGATGTAAAGACAAGGACAAAAATCAACAACAACAGAGGGTGAGTTCAACTCGTTATTTTCATTATATTATAAATCCTATGATTTATTTCAAAAATCGGGGAATGCTATTCCTATTATGTGTTCAAACCATGTTCATGTTGCAAAATATTTCCAATTTGTGTTTGATCTTACGCCTATGTCTAGTGGGAGGTCTGGATTTACTTCCACAGATCGCACTTTTCGGTGTATATTTGTATTTATTCGTGAAAGTAAGATGTCGTCTGTATACTTTGAGATAAAAAGCCCATCATGTAATCATTATACAGTATTATCAACAAACAGTGTATAGCGGTATAGCGAATTTATCATCAGTTTTTAGGTAAGAGCTAGAGTCAATGCTCCAGAGCTAGGGTCAATGACACGGAGCTAGCGTCATTCGATAGTAACTTGATCTAAATCGGCAAATCTGACCAAAGAGCAATAACAAGAGAGACTGGAGAGCAAAATTTGGTCAAGGAGTTCCACCAAAAATACGGTGAGAAGTACGAGTGTGAAGGACAATACAGCAACCCTGCCAGTGAAGTGTATACTTTAGAACCTGCTGGAGGTGTACAGTACTGGTTATACCCAGGAAAAGTGGGTGGTCTGCCTCCACCACAACAAATCGACCGTCATATATAACCTTACATGAAATGACGTAAAACACCATACAAACAAACAAACAAACAAACAAAAAACCTGTTGTGTGTAACATAATAGACTTCAGTAAAATCGGAAATTCTAGTTGACCAATAACCTGAATTTGTGTATGATGCAGTTTTACATGATATTTTGAACACAATGAGCGGAGTAGGTATCATTATACTGAAAGCAATTGTTACATCAGGTATGAAAAATGCAAAAGAAACAAGATATTCACACGATCCATTCAATCCATTGTATTTTATGGCAGACGATGAAGTGGGAGAATTTATGAAAGATATAAATGGAAGCATAAAAATTGAGGTAGAAGAGGAAAAATGTATTGTTGTCCAATCCTAAATAAGCACTGCCATTGATACAGTGACTTTCGTAGAGGCAAGAGAAGAGGAAAATATCAGCAGGAGGTCAATACGAGGACAGAAGAAGACAGTAATAGAATACTTGACTAAACGTGAAGTAAGATACAATTAAATGTGCATCCTGCAATATGCTGTTGTGCTCAATAGTTATTACAATTTATCAAAATTAATAGTAAGAACAATGTATGATCAGGAACGTGTATGAAACGTTCCTGGGCATGGTATGATATACCAGGATCTATCATTGAATGACCCTGCACAGAATCAAGTTTTGATGAATCTCGCATATATATCTCTTATCACATTTTAAACAGATAATTTAATGTGAGGTTAAGTCAAATATTTAATCCATGTGTGTTCAATAATTTGTTGATAGATCGTTTATGCTCCTTTGTTCTGTTCAAAGCGCGCACTGAAATGTTAAGTATTTCTGGTTAGGTAACCCTGGGTATACAACAAAGGTAACCAGTCACGTGACTATCATAGTGAACATCGAACTGTCAACTGATTGGTTTTATTGTTTGGTTAATTAGCATATGGATTCCGCGCCAATCACGTGGTTATATGACGAACTAACATATGACACCAAATTACGGTGTATGCATTACAGAATAATTTGGAATCAAACTATTTACGACAAGCATACACATGAAACCTTTTTGCGAAATAGATGCCGAGTTTTCACTTTAGTGGCAAGGTTATTGCAGTCTTTTGCAGAATGATTCCTATCTAAAAGAGTCTTTTGCAGAATGATTCCTATCTAAAAGTACAGTTACGTCGCGAACTTCTTTTTGCAGGTATGACGGAAATATTTTTTATCCGGTTCGCTTATTTGCGAAGATTTGCAATCTGCTCGCGCAATAAGTTTTCTTTCCATGGTCATATACGGCAGAATATATTCCGCATTTTTTTGCAGAATATATTTTGCAATCGAAAGTGCAATCAAAATGCAAATGGATGGAATATATGTTGTAATAACAGCAATATAAAACAACTGTTTACACAGATCTTTTCATGTGCAATAGTGTATTTTTGAAAACAAAAAATGAGTGGCAATAAAAATAACCACTTACGTTTTGAATACTTCCACTTCACAACAGCCTTTATCCAGAATCAAGTTATATCACATATATATCTTTTATCACATTTTAAACAGATAATTTAATGTGAGGTAAAGACAAATATTTAATGCATATCTGTTCAATAACGTTTTGATAGATCGTTAATGCTCATTTGTTCTGTTCAAAGAGCGCACTGAAATGTTAGGTAACTGACACTGGGTATACAATATGCGTAACGTAACCAGTCACGTGACTACCATATTGAACGTCGAACTGCAATCGGAACTCTTCGCCAATTTCCGTACTCGGGAATAGTGGCTCGGAGAGTATTGGGTGCCGCTCAATGGTTTTTTGCATCAAAATGCAGCATTTGGTTCGGTTTTCGATTGTAGCTCTCCGCAAAATAGTGCTCTTCTATATAATGTTGTATTGATGAAAATATTGCAGATTAGTGAGTGATTTTGATCAATCTCTTGATATTTTATCGCTCTGACCGATAAATTATACTTTTTAACAAAATAAATCCCGTAGTTGAAATCAAGACGTTTCGGCCCCAAACAGTTCGTTCGGTCCCAAACAGTTCGTTCCATATAATGACTGACAGTTTGGAAGCATTTGTTGAGTTTTCCAAATATATACTTTAATATTACGGTTGAATTGAAGGGAAAGGAGGAAGAGACATTGTAATTATGATTATATCATGTTATGGGAGTGATTGTTTACCGTGTTGTCAGTCGAGAGTGATATGTCAGCTGCATGCATATATGAACTTGATATTGTATCAGTAAATCAATTAATAAAACTCTAAACAAAGAAAGATATGACTCATGAAGTCCATACTGACGTCCATGGCGTCCATGGTACTTGATATATTGTTAAATTACGCTTATATGGTCTGCAAGTATATATGTTTTCTCCAATCAACAGACATTAGGCCAATTTAGGGTACACCTTTGACATGAGGGTTAGTTTATTGCAAGATATAGATCTTATACATATATCATCTAGTGAAAACATTCCAGATATCATATATTTAATATAAACAATATGAAAATAGTTTATTTAACACTATTACTATGTGATCAATGATTACATCAAATGTATTTATGTTATAAGGGCTTCTTGAAGCATCAAACCTTTTTAAAATGTTTAAATTTCAATCGGAGGCTCTAGTGTGTTTTACAAAAGATGGTTTACAGGAGGAATAACTTTTATCAATGACATTTTAAACAAAAATGGAAATCTTTATTCATACATAGAATTGAATGAACACTATAATATACAGTCCAATTTTCTTGAATATGAAGGTATTATAACTGCTGTCAGGAATTATGAAACCTGAATATTGTGCATCTAGCCAGTAACAGCCAAACCCTATTCTTCCACTAATCCTATCCTTAATTCTACAAAATGAGAAAGGCTGTCGAAACATATATGACATCATGATTAGAAATAATGTATATCCCAAAGCATTAGTGTTCCAAACTTTGAATTTGAAAGATTATATAGGTCCTACCTTATAAAATAACAAAAGATCCTAAGGTTCAATTTAGAATCAACCATAGGATATTTGGAACAAATTACTTTTTATCTAAAATGAATATTATTAATAACGATATGTGCAGCTTTTGCAAAAATACACCTGAAACTATCCAACATCTGTTTTGGAACTGTGGAACAGTAAAAGAATTCTGATCAAAACTTCAAACTTATCTTACAGAAAAATGCAATACAGCATACGTAACTTTAACAGAAACAGATATTTTTATTTGGAAATAGTAAATTTAATACTGTTTTGAGCAAAATCATCATGCAAGCAAAACTTTACATTTATCGAAACAAGATGCAACGTCAAATTCCACAGCTTAACCTTTTTAAAACGTATAATTTATAATATCTTTGTACAAAGTTGAGAAACTAATCGCATATAAAAACTTAAAAATGAATACGTTTGAAACCATTTGCAGTCAATACCTTGCTAGTATAGAGACAATTTACTTTGTTGATTTTTCCAGTATCAAACTGTAGCAAATAAACTTAATGTTTTCATTCTGGGACATGCAAAGCTTAGCTTACTAATTAGAAATAACATACCCTTGCTTATATCTTGATCTTCCTTAATCAACCTCCTTGTTTTTTATAGAAAAAATAATAACTTTTGGAAGTTGTGTATATTATTCCTTTAAAACTATCCTAAAACATTGTCCTTTGATAATGGATTTATATACAGATATATTACACAGTATGGGTTATTGTTTTTTTCTCTTTCCAAAAACAAAATATGAGAAAAAATCAGTGTAGCATGAAACAATGTTTATTTTTGATACTATAACATTAAAATTATCTGTGTAAAGCAAGTCTGTATGTATTGACAATGTGGGTTTTACACCGGGTTTGAAACAAAAAATATTTTCTTTAGGGCTGGCATGGCGCAGTCGGTAGCGCGGCGAATTTGTAACCGGAGGCCCCAGGTTCAATCCTCCGTGGTGCCACTGAGTTTGTCGGTGTGTTCTTGACCAAGACACTTTCCGTTAGCCTCGTCCGACGGATGGGGACGTAAACCGGGCAGTACCGTGTATCGGTCTATCCTCCGAGCACGTTAAAGAACCATAGAGATCTATTTGATAATAAGAGTAGTGCACGGTTCTCGGATTCCTATGTATCCTTCCCCTCTCTCTGGGGCAGCTCTAAATAACCTATACTGTGTTGATGAGCCGTTAAAAACATTCGTTTCAATTCAATTCATACACTTATAATTGTTTTTTCCCCATAACCTAGCACTAGTACTTCATAATAAGACTTTGCATTTTGTATACCGTATTTCAAATTTTTTGTCTCTTTTTTTTGTCTTTTTATTTTTTAACTTTTTTTTTATTTTGCCTAAATGCGAACAGTAATCAATATGAAAAAATAAAGATCACAATAATGAAGATTAAACGTGAAAAAAGCTACTATATGATATCTAAAAATGGATATATATTTACATAATTGTTATAAACTTCCATTCTTGGCATTGATCTCAGCTCTCTGAAGCGCCCAGTGAAACGACGGAGCTATTATTTTTCAACATTTCAATTAAAGACACACCCGGTTAAAATGAGATAATAAATATAATAACAGTCGTAAAAGAAAAGAATGTAGTTAGAAGAGTTTATGGATGTGTAAACGTCTTGAAAACTGGTCGACATCACATGTTAGGTTTCATCCTGCGCTAAAACGACCACTCGTTAGTCTCTGGCTACCAAGATTTAAAGGGCAAAAGTCATAGCAAACAGAGAAGAATATGGACAAAAGAGGCAGGGAAGAATTTTGTAAATATATGGTAAACATATTAAAAAAAAAGACCTATTATTGTAGCAAAATAACATTGTTTTTCATTTTAAGACCAAAGGGTAATATAATAGGGCCTTAAAGATGATGAATTGAAAAGAGGGCCTCAGAGAAGATACTTTTACTAACTGGGCCACTGTCTTCTAAGAGCATTCAATGCATTACAATATTTGGTAAAATATTTTATAAGAGGCTCATTATTGCAAAACCAAAAGAGGGAAACAGCTTTCAAAGAAGAAAAGAGGGCCTCATGAAAGATTTTATTGCTAAATGGGCCATTGTCTTGTAATAGCTTCTTTCCCTCGTGGTCGTTTCCAGACATGCTGTAACTTATGATATTCGATTGTTTAAATTGAATTTGATTACATTGAATTAAATTCAAAATTTAGAAATACTTAAAAAAATGCTTAATCCAGCTCTTTTTCCAAACAAATTTTTACTCCCACCAGGATTTGAACGTCTTCTACCCTAAAAGGATAGACGTGTTTACCGATTACACCATAGAAGTGGTACATGTTTGTACTAAGAGCAAATGAACTAAAAAATTAAACTGAAGTTTCTAATTTCACAGCAAAGTAGTTAAACTAGATTAAGCCCTGGCAACAGGGATTCATTTTGAATTCCAAACAATTTGACGAGGGATCAACGAAGTCAGTGTCACATATTGCAAATACAAGTTAAGGCAAAACTAACTGATGATAACACCATGTTAACCGATAATTTTGATCGGCAACTGGCTACTTATGACAACCCTGACGCCTATTTGTTGTGCTTATAATATAAAGCAAATATAAATATGTGCCTAATAAAAACATAATTTTATATATGCAATTAATATAACATTTAAGCATGAAATGATTTAGATGTGAGTTGGCTGATGGCAGTCATCTGACGGATAGCTGGCAACATCCGTAAGATGAGGGTCATCAACATGAACCTGGTGGTTCAGTAAATCGGTTGGCTGGTTGTTTGAATTATTTACGTCATTTTTAGCACATGTTAGGCCATATATTATGATAGATATCATCCATGGTGGGGGCACACCACTTTTTCCTGGGTAGAAATAGTAGTGTATACCTTCTGCCCATCTGAAAGGACACGCTTTCTTATTTATTCCAACTCGCAGTGAGAGAGTCGAGGTTTCAAACCATCCAAGCCACGGATGCAGTAAATCGGAATCAACCTTCTCAGCACATTGAACATTTAGGGCACTGCTCCCCGATTCAGATGTAACCTTTCTTAATTTTGTTTGGGCCCAGTAACTTTTAGGTATCGTTATATAAAATGTGTAACCTGTTGCTATCAATACTAAAATAATTTCCTCTGCTTTAACAAGGGCTTGCAACCTTCTACTAGATACGTATCATACGATGTATCTGTAGACAGCATTTAAAAAATTAGTGACTGTCCCGTTCATTTGTTTTGTACAATTTAAACAGAATTAATTTGGTGCATATACATAGTATATATAAATCCACGTATATAAATGACGTCAACGTTTCTTTCAGCGTAAATCAACATATAAATGATATCACCGTCTCTTCCAGTGTAAATCCACATATAGTAACTTCACTGTTAATTTCAGGTTGAATTTGCATATACATTGTAATAATTTCACTGTTTAATATTTCCAGGGTAAATTCGCCGCATATATATATTTTAACTTCAGTGTTAATTTCAGGGTAAAAATGTGCATATATAGTAACTTCAGTGTTAATTTCAGGTGAATTCAGGGACTTCTCCGTTAATTTCAGGATAAATTTGCATATATAGTAACTTCACTTATCAATTTTAGAAAAAATAGTCAATAGAAAGACAAAAATGAAATAAAATAAGAACGCTTTTAAATGCATGGGTTGACATTTAATAGTTACAGTAAACAGTATCAAAGATAGAATTATGAAATGAATGTTTTACTGCATTTTTTCTCAATTTTAAAAAAAACACGCTTGTGACGATATGGGTTATGTTCCTAAAATATATAAAAAAAATCCACATATATAAATGACGTTGCTGATCCTTCAGTGTAAATCCACATAACAACGTCACTGTCGCTTTCAGCGTAAATCCGCATGTTTAGAATCTTCACTGTCAATTTCCGGATAAATCCATACTTATAAATAATTTCACTGTCTCTTTTTGTGTAAATCCCACTAAATAAACAAATTCAACATCCCTTTTAGTATTAAGTCGCAGTGATAAACCATGTCACTGTCTCTTTCAGCGTAATTCCGTCTGTACAAATGATTTCACCGTCACTGACTTTCGGTGTTAATCCACACATATTACTAATAACTTCACTGTCACTTTCTAGGTTAATCCACATGTATAAATAACTTCTACTTTTTATTTTCAGTTTTAAATCTATGTATTTAAATATATCAATATAACGTTAAGACCTGTTTAAGGAATTTTCACAGACATATTCATAATTTTGCATTGCAGAGATGTTGAGATTATATTTTATTTTCAGTAGGTGATAAAATCTGTGTTACTCGGTTTTTATCCTTAGGTTCTATAGTAAAATAAAAATCTTTGGCAAAGTAAAAATACCATAATTTTCAAGATTTTGATTTTAAAAGTTACATATGTTGAATCAATTTGCATGAATGTGCATGAAATAAGCAGGGTTTTAAAAAGAGTCACTCTGTAGGTACCTTAATTTTAACAGTAAACTTGGTTGAACATCAAGGATAAAAACCAAGTTTATCACCTACCAGAATGTATTGGTTATGTCTTATTTACCCTTATTTCTGGTCACTGATTGGTCAGTTTTTTTGATGATGCTCTATCAAAATTAAAACTCTACCATGGGTGTCATTAAGATAGAGAGGCGGTGATTTCTCCCTGCAACTTTGACTGGTCTACCTGGCTACTATAAATACTTTTACTAGTATTTTATACAAGTATCAATAAAAAATACCTGGCTATTCTGCTCTGGGTGCCGCTTACTTATACAGGTAATGACACCCCCGCTCTACCCTGCCCTGTATATATTGCGACTACACCGGTAAGATTATAGAACGCAATCTATGGAAATAAGTGTTGATCGATCAGATCATTGATACCATGATCATATTGCCCATGGGCCATGGGCAAGGCGGTCCCGGGTCGTTTCGCACACTTTCCCGTTCGCGCATCGGTTATTTCGCACATCGGTCGTTTCGCACATCATTTTGATAGTCGTTTCGCCCACTAAGTCGTTTCGCCCATCATCTTTCAGGTATTGTATTTGATTGTAAATTGTGAATGAGTTTTTATTAACCTGTGAATAATAAATTAAGGGAGTATCATAATGATATTTTTGTTGTTGTTATTGAATGTTGAATGTTTGTTTATACTGTTATATTATTTACACTAATTATATATTATCTGTCCAAAAAAAGTTAAAATTACTCATTTAATGTATTGGCGAAGAACATATATACATAGGCTGGCCGTACCAACAATTTCTACAGATTGTTTATATTTATTTTGCATATACTCTATATTGATAAATTATCTTTATTTAAGGGGGAATTGACCCATTCGAATATTTAAGGGTACGCATATGAACTATATATATTTGTAAATTTGAAGATATTTGCGACTTGAATCTGAATTTTGTTTTGTCCTCGTGAGAACAAGATTTTAATAATAACGTCTCAAATATGGCTATATATGTTTGACATTTTTCATAAAAGTCGCGTTGCACTCAATTGTCAACGTTTTTAGCATCACAGAGTGTTAGTTTAGTCACATACAATTATATTTTATATCACACTGTTAGTCTTGACGAGACCTTTCATCTTATATATAAATTATATCATTTAAATTAGGATGTAAACTATTATTTAAAGAATTTCCTATCTTTCACTGCTATTCTATCTTTCTCTGCTTTTTACCAAGGAGCAATATAGAGCAAGGAATTTTGAGAAAAAACAATGTTAATGCCATTTATCTTTTATATGGCTGGATAAAAAACTGCACTATTTTAGTATATTTTAGAGAATTTAATTTCCTATCGGAATTTAAAATAAAATTTGCTGGTCATCGGAATATTTGTTTCAGTATACTTCCTTTATTGGCCTCAAACCTCTTTGGAAAATAAAAACATTAACATACGACGTCGACGTTATTTATATTAAAATAATGTATATTGTACATGTTGGTGATATATCAATAATTATTTTTAAATAATCGACTTTCCATAGTATAATAGTGATAGTAACCTGCTAGGCGGAATGTACATGCTATTCAACATAAATTGTTGGTGGGTTTGTAGGGTGTTCCTACATTTAGCTTCGCATGAAGTGAAGCCCAGCACATTATAGTACACATATCGTAATAAGCTTCTCGAAACGAATTGAATTGAATTAGGGTTTTAAGGCGCACCAACACATGAAAAGGTTATATGGCGCCTAATAGGCATGAACACTACACTACACAACCGTTTATCAAAACTCTATCCCGGTATTCAGGTCATATAATAATGTATATGTACCAATTAAAGGTATAGGTTTATTCACAGGTTCTTACAATAATTGTGTTATTGAATATGCGTAAATGAAGTATGACTTGGTAACTATTAATTCGGAGGTCCAATTTCGTTGTTTGGTATGGCTGGTTAAAACCATTTATAGTGTGTCTATAGAGTTGGGATTCAAAAATATGTAAGTTGTATATATATATGTCGGTGAAGTACATGAAGAATTTCCGCAAATGAGATTGGGTTTTATTGCTTAAAACATGTTACCAATGTATACATTATTAAACAACGAATAAGCAGCTGAACATTTACAAAAAATGATATTAACATATGGACACATGCATGATAAAAACAATTCAAGAATTAAATACGTTTGATGCTGTATCCATGAACTTTCAGATATCATCTTGACGTAAGTTGTGGTGTTTTGTTTCAGTAATACAGACATTAGCGGAACAAAAATGTGTGCTCGTAAGATAGAATGATGACTGCAATAACCTTAAACATTCAGAATATATTTGGGGATAATAACTGCAAACATCGGATTGCAAGTATGATGTAATTAAATCTTAACTTAATAATATAAAGTTGCGTGACAGATATCATCTGACACAATGATAGGACGCCTTATGAAATACTAAACCATCTGAAATATTTGGGAAATTCCCCTACATCAGTGAAGTAATAAGACTTCACTTATTACTTCACTGCCTACATCTATCTTCCCAACTGAATGTTACTGTATTACGCTACATGTTCAACAATAAACACGCAACTAAAATATATATTCCCTTCAATATAGCAATGAGACAGAAGAACACAGTAAAATAGCAAATAATTTGAGGATTTGTGAAAAGTGTGTGTGTTAGTAAATGAGCCGACAGATGATTCTTGACCGAGATATTTTGCATATGCCAGTTTGGTATTTAAATATTTGCATGTACTTTACATAAACATATTGTTTAAAAACATTTTCAAATATAAGAAAGTATGGAAAGCCGTTTGGTTTTTAGCGGGGGTCCCAAACGGCTTTCCATAAAGAAAGACAATTTAACAACACTGCTTAAAATCAAAATAATCATCTTTGACAAAACATGTGTATTACACAGGTTGTTTCCGGTTAGTTCCAACGAGGAGGTGTAACAAGGATTTCATCTATTTCATTGCTGACGTTTTCAAATTCTTGCGTAATGTTTACAGTACATTTCAAAATATACATTTTTTTTCTCTTTTTTTTGTGCGTGTCTCTTTCTTTTCATTTTTTTAGGTGCAATTGTGCACATCTTTTAACACATCTTTTTATATATATAAGTATTTTGTTGTTTGTTTTCGTGGTGCGTTTGTGCACATCTTTGGACACTTTTTTTATATTCATTTAATATACAGGAAGATGAGAGATATTACATACGGGACAGATGAGAGATATTACATACGGGACAGATGAGAGATATTACATAAAGCACAGATGAGAGATATTACATACAGGACAGATGAGAGATATTACATACAGGATAGATGAGAGATATTACATACAGGACAGATGAGAGATATTACATACAGGACAAATTAGAGATATTACAAACAGGACAGATAGAGATATTACATACAGGACAGATGAGAGATATTACATACAGGACAAATGAGAGAAATGAACGACAAACAGTATTTATCAGAAAATATATGTGCAAAATATTTAGAAAATAAATGAGTAAACATTTTAATAAAGAAACACGCAGCAAAATCGTTTTATTAAAAATTTGCGCGTCCCGTTAGTTGTTCTATAGAACTTGCATTTGTTCAATCTTAAATATTAAAAGTAAAAACAATACATTGTTATTTAATTATTTGCAAGCACATTTAAAGTAAAAATGGTCCTAGATTAATACGTTGACATGCTAAGTTGAATGCCTGATAAAATCTTCAAGATGTGTCCCTTTAACATGTAATACATCTATATTTTCTCTAGACTTGAATGCTGTTTGATACTGTAGATATATTTAAAATACGGGTAAAGGTAATAGGGAATATAAACAATAAACACAACTGTATTCTAATTATTTGTAATTATTTTTTAATTCAAAGTGAATGACAAACAGTAATTATTAATTATGAAAGTTTATGCTTTTTCCTTCGAGAGGCTTGCATGTAGTCATCATAAATAGAAATGATTGATTTTATAACAAATAAAGATTTAATACTGCAAAAATAATTATTTGATTCATTCAAAGTGTTTTAATGTTTTTTTACATAGAAAACGCAAGTTCATATATTCTTCTAAACACGAAATTCAATACTTGATACATTAAAAATGATTTCTAATCCTAAAATACAATAGTTCTAACTCCAAATAAGTATTTGCATAAGTAATTATTCATCACTACATATATATATATATAAGGTGGGCGAAACGACTAACTATATGATGGGCGAAACGACTATCCGCGAAACAACCGATGTGCGTAACGACCCGTCACCGGCAAGGCATGTGCTCGCACTTTATTTAGTTTTAGATGAAGAAAATCTTATACATTAAGAAGCGCCCACGTTTAACGGGAATCACCATATTGTTTACCTTAGTATGAATACATTATTATATCAGGAATCTCTATGAATACTCCCTGATAAAACAAATAAATATGTACCGCATTTTCGGAACTTGTCAGCAGTCGCCATTTTGTTTATCTTATAATTGAAGAGGTCGCTACTGCAGAGTTGTCGTTTCTTGAAAATAGTTCAAAATGGCGTCGAGTACTCTCCGAGTCGGAATCCCGAGTGACGGAATCCAACGAGGCAGTTCCGATTGCGTCGAACTGGTAGGCTGTATTTTGTTAGTTAATTAGCATTTGGATACAAATGTCTATCACGTGGTTGTATGACGAATTTTAAACTGTCATATGATACAACAATGTGGTGTATGCATTATAGTTCATTAAAATCAAATCTTTTCACAACTTAAGTAATTTTAAAGAAACTAAACCGCCCAATAAAGGCAACATTGCACTATAAAACTGTTTACTAAACTCTATCAAGGTGTTCAGGTCAAACAATAAGGTATATGTGCCAATTTAAAATATAGGTTTATTCACGGGCTCTTAAAATAACCATGATTGAATATTTTGAGTTGGTAACTCTTAATTCGACGCGCCAGTTTGAGGATTGATCTGGCAGGTTAAAGCCATTTATTGTGTCCAGAGAGCTTGGATTCTCAAAATATGTAAGTTATATATATATATATTCCTCGTCATCAGTAGGTTTAGAAACAGTTTACATATGTTGTAAAATGTGCCTGTTGATGACGGGATAGGGACGGAAATTTCAGTGTAATTAATTTCCAAAGGTATGGAATATATTCTATCAGAGTATCAGACAAAAAACAAAAGCACACGCAAATAACGTTTGTTATGCGTCATGGTGCAATATAGAACGAGTGGCATTTCTTAAAATAAATACATGTAAGTTTAGCTTCAAAATAACACTTACGTTATGGAATTCTTCTACATCCAATGATCTTTCTCCTGAACTTAGTTAATATTGATCAATAACACATATCTTTTAAACAAATGTTAAAAAGCTGACTATCCGAGTCGTCCACAGGTTTAAGGTTTTGTGTTTTATTTTGTTCAGAGTGCGCGCAGGAATGTTATGTAAACAACCTTGGGTAGTCAATGGGTTATTGTAATTTCGGTTGTTGGATATGCAAATGGCAATCACGTGATTGCATGCCGACTAAGTCTGACTCAGTTGAACAAGATACACCAAAATAAGTAAAACAATTGTATTTGGTCGAATGGGTATTCCACTAAAAGACAATACCGTATTTAGAAACAATGTATTCCCCAAGAAATATGTAATTACATGCAATAAACCCACTGGGATTGATTTACTTGATACCTTTGATTTTGAAAGCACACTATATGAGATGTGTACCTTTAATATCTTAAGGATATCTACCTGTAACACTCCACTGTCTGTCAATTATAAATTAAGATGGCCCAAATGATGAAAATATCGTCCCCGCGCAAAATGCTGACTGAATATGTTTTACGTTTTTTCCTATGTAGGTCTATGTAAAAACCCGGGGTGGGGTGGGGGCGGCCATCTTTGACCCCAGAAACTTCAGATGAGCAAACTTGATATCAAAGGGTATCATCATTTAATTCCATTCAATATATTCTTACAAGTGCAAAACACAACAACACCCACAACCAAAATTTAAACCCATGACCCCATGCTAACAATTCAAAAAAAAAGTAAAAAAGAAGAAGAAACAAGTGGGATTTGAATACAAGGCAATAGGTTGCCTGTGTACAAGAAGTAATAGAAGTATTTTGTCGATGGAGGCCATCTTGGATGTTGCATTGACCTAATTTGAAAACCAATCACTAAGCATATCCATGTAAAGTTTCGTCAAAATTGACCAAGCGGTTTCTGAGAAGAAACTTGTTTTAAAGATCTTCTCTATATAATACTATGTAAAACTGTGACCCCCGGTAGTGGACAGATATGACCCCAGGATCACCATTTGAACAAATTTGGTAGAGGACCATAAGCTAATAGTAAATGCAAAATCTTAAACTTTTGGTTCTTGTAGTTTCAGAGAAGATTTTTTAAGTTTTTCCCTATATAAGTTTATGTAAAACATGTGACACCTGGTGCGGGCCAAACTAGCTTCGTAGAACACGCCATAAGCTTAAAGTAAATGCAAAATATTAAACCCCTGGCTCTTGTAGTTTCAGAGAAGAAAATCTTTTAGGTTTTTCCTATATAAGTCTATGTAAAACACGTGAGCACTGGGGTGGGGCCAAATCTGACCCCGGTTCTCCATTAGAACAAGCTTGGTAACGGACCATACGCTAATAGTAAATGCAAAATATTACAACTTTGGCTCCTGTAGTTTCAGAGAAGATGATTTTTTAAAAAGTTTTTCCCTATTTAAGCCTATGTATTATAAAATGTGACCCCTTGGGGGAGGGGTTGGCAAAATGTGTCATCATTTGAATAAAATTGGTTGAGGATCATAAGCTTATAGTAAATGTAAACTATTAAACCTCTGGCTCTTGCAGTTTCAGAGAAGAAGCTTTTTCAAGTTTTTCTCTATATAAGTGCGACCCATAAGCTGATGCTACATGCAAGAGAGTTCCTTGTGGTTTCAGAGAAAAAGGAAGAAGATTTGTTCCTTTACAAGTCTATGCAAAACATGCAAAATCTCCATGTACAAACTTTCGACCCCCAGGGCACTGCCATTTATAACCCCGGGGACTTCATTTGAGCAAAATTGATATTCTAAGCTTTGGCGATTATTTTAAAAGAAAACCCGTCGAAATCTGACCATCAGTTCTGAAGATTATTTAAGGTTTCGACTTTTTATGGTAACGGCGGCCATCTTGAATATCGCGCGAACCTCATTTTAACAAATTTGAAAAGCATTCATATAGGAGCATCCATATGAAGTTCGGTCAAAATTGGCCAAGCGGTTTCTGAGTAAAAACCGGACGAAGAGTGATTACAATAGATCCCATTGAGCCTTGGCTTTGGTGATCTAAAAAACTATATACAATTGTAATTCAATGAAAGACAATTTGAAAGAAATTAATTTGTATCATGCAAAATATATGTAGTCGATATTATTTGGTTGTTTAAATATCATAATAATTATATAAAATGTTGAGATACCAAGATACCTTATTGCTTTGTATTATAGCTTCAGATACCATATTGCTTTGTATGCTAGGCTCAGACACCATATTACGTTGAATGCTTAATGTTGAACTGCCCAACCGCTTACAACGTGTATGCTTAAATGACGACGGTTTTAAAGTATACTTTTCAAGCAGCTTTTATTAACACACTGTGGTTTTAAAAAAGACGGCTAACATGTTAAGACTTATACTTGACGTCGATAATAGCGCCTCTTAAATACGATACCCTCTTCCAAGTCTTGATAACACTGAGTTACGATGAAACCACTCGGATAAAAGTAACTTTTACACCTATATGCAAGACAGTTTAACTACTAGAAAGTTCTCCTTTCATACCTTTTTCTAAAGTTTTCTGATCCAACTAGGCTTTTCTTTTTGTTTTTACCTTGGACAAAATCATTTTCATATGAACTGAATTCGATAAATTGTCTTAGTAATTCGTTTGATGGGTGGAACCAACCAGTTACTATGACCTTGCCAGTCCTGCGAGAAAGCATCTACGGCTGCTGTATTCGCGAACCAAAATTTAGAGTTAAAAACATTAACTTTTGTGTTTTCGTCATTAACGATCCTATCCATTGAATAGGGACCCCACATATCATTCATAAATGTAAAAAAAATTGCCTTGACACTCCGCATTTTTCTTTATCAAAGTATTTAGAAATACCATCTGCTGTGGTATTGTCCTCCCTGGGCACCCATTGTATGTCCATCTTAATAGTGTTTTGAACACAACTTTTATTTATATTTAAAGCCTAATTTTGTAATTCATACGACCTGGGAAACTATTCTAACACAATTCTGTGAATCGGAAAGCCAGTTAACATATTTATTTTTCAGGCGTAACTTATATGCATTCAGTGACTTGACTTTAACCATGTACGCCCCATTTTGCTACATTACTAGCATCAGAATATACAACAATTTCGGGTACGTTATAATCAACTAATACATGTAATT